>JABUQX010048735.1:0-7500 GCA_015478945.1 Trachelipus rathkii | reverse complement strand
TAATTAATATAATATGTTATAGTCGTATATACCATTTAGAACGATTTGACTCATAGTAGATAGTCTGTCTTTCACACTGATGAACGTGATTCATAATGTAATGAACACCTTCATAATATCAATCAACCCACTATCACAAACGGGTAAGCGATAATCGATTAAACCAGTAATTATTATATAAACAGCGTTACATGGATATGTATTCAATTATGAACGGTATATGTTCAATGTATGAATACACAAATAAACTTAAGTATGTTATATAATATTTAAAATGATTTAATATAAATATATGGATTTAGTTACCAGATTCAAACATTTAGTATACTAATTTAAGGTTAAACAACCATGTATAGCGATGGCAATAGCCTCTTTCAAATAATAAGTATACTATGATTAACGGATTTCTTATCGCTACTGGATTATAGAAGATAAAACATATTCAGCTACAGAACTGAGATTGGCTTTAATATATGTGTAAATTAATTTATTAATAATCGTTTTATACTGATTAAAAATATCTTAAAACTATTTTCCTATCTTTTCTTCTTAACCCTTCTTACAGTTTTGATAATATTTCATTTCGTCTTCTTTAATTCTTATCTTTTATTTATCCTTATTCTTATTTCATTATCTTTTTCTCCTTCCATAGCTTTAATCAGTTAATTGATGTATAGAGTCTGTAGGTAAACAGAATGCTGTTCATCTACATATATAATATATATATAATATATATATATAATATATTTACTATTATGTTTATATTACCTTCATTAATTAAGTAATAATATACATTCTTCTTATGATTATAAATATTAATATATATATATGAATTAATTTATTATATAGATTTATAGTTTAATATTTATAAATTATATATATCATATTATTATTATATTAATTATTATAATATATATATATAATATTAATATATAATTATATATATATAGAATAAAATTAATAATATAATAAATTATAATATATATTATATATTATATGAATTTAATAATATTAATAGTATTACATATAAGACATTAGTAATATCTTAAGATCGAGTTTAGAAATGTTATAGATATAAATAAAGTTTTTGAAAATACTCCCCTCATTAATGAAGTATAGCTACTCATAGTTAGAAAAAGGAAGAAAATGACACTAAGATAGATATATATATATATACGTATCCAATAAATAATGATATATATAATAATTGAAAAAAATAAGAAAGTCTATCTGTTTCTGAGTTATACAAATGTAAAAATATCAATGAGATATATTTCTGATACCAGAATATATATAATACCTAAGTTGATAGGTCTGATATTATAATATATATAGTTACTTTATAAACACCAAAAATTATATATATATTGTATATTTATATATAATTATTTTTCATATAATGAATTTATTAAGTTATATATATATAATAAAAGTGAAGCTTATATTCTAAATTACTTCTCAGATAACTATCCATAACTACTTTCATCATAGTCAATTACCTAATATATTTGATTAATACTAATATATCAGTATATAATACTATTTTTGTAATTATTAGTACTATGTATAAATATATCTGACGGCGAGTTCTCTATTTTCAAGGGATTAATTCCAGATCATATCAAACTACTTTACATACTAATTTCCAAACTATATATATATATAGTACTGTAATTGTTTCAAGAGAAGTACTGTCATTTATATATATATAATATATACAGCATATTTATTATTCAATCGTGTATGTCTTAACTCATCACTTACAACTCATCATAGTTAACGTTAATTCATTCGTAGACCACTATGCGTACATTACTTGTACACTTTACTATAGAAATTATTAGATTTATAAAATAAGTAATTAGAATATAAACTAATTAAATATAATTAAATGTATACAATAATATAACTGTCATTTCATATAAAAATCATTGCTTTTAATTATTATTCATTTATATACTATATATTTAAAAAAAATTTGAACTTTTATAAACTTATATCTTCAATAGGTAGTTATATTTAACTATTACTAGAGAAATGTTTAATAATAATTAATTTAAAATCTATTCAAAATTATACAAAAAAAAATAATTTCAATAATGCTTATTATATTAATATTATTATGAGATGAAATAACTATACCTATATATATAAATATAATATAATAAGTATAAATACAAAAGATATAAAGTATAATCGAATACTTTATATAACTTATCAAGGTATAGATATGATATATTATAGATAATTATTTAATATTTTTATTAAATAATATTTTTAATGAAATCATACTTAACAAAACATTAATACAATAAAACATATGACCATATAATTCTTATGCATATCAAATATGTAGTAACCATCTAATTCAGTCAGAAACCAATAACTTAAAACAAATCTTTATCAATTTAAACTATCCAGCTTAAATACTTGAATTTAAGAAATATTCATAGACTAATTAAAAACATATATCCAATAAATAAGTTCTCTATGTTAGTAGATGTAGTAGATATATATTATTCATATATATATATTAAAACACTAATAATATATTATATTAAATAATATATTATATAATTTAATATAAAAATATCATAATAATACTCCCTTACATTATTATATATTACTTAGACATTCAGAGTTTAACCTATCAATTTTCCTATAAGTTTTTTCTTTTATATTATTTTGATTTTTTATAATTCTTACCTTAACAATAAACCCATTGTACCTATATATTAGATACAATTAATAGATTAATATATTATAATTTATCATTAAATATAATTATTATTAATATATTATTATTATTATTAAATTATATATATAATTTAATCATATTTTAATTAATATATGAATATTTATTTATAATATTATTAATATTATATTTATATATATTTAATTATTTATAATATAATATTAATATATTTATATAATTATTATATTTAATATATTAATAAATATAAAATATAAGGCTATCCATCTATTTAATATAAGAAACTCATTTATCAAATATGCAACATTAGGTTGTAAATTTTTTGAAATATATTTTTTTTGAGTGCCTACATGTATTGAGGTTTTTGAGAGAAACGTCTTCTGTAAAATGAATATTATAAGAAAGATGATGAACGAAAATATTTTATGAATTAATTTGACCCTAATTATTTTTATCAATAATTTTATTATAGTATTTTTAGACTCAATTGACCAAATAGGTCAGTATTTTTTATTTACTATTAGTTATTATTAATAGGATTATAGTGTAATAACGCATTTTGAAAATATTTAATCTAATTGTATCAAAACTTAATTGTCTTTAATGTGGATTAGCATGTATATTCTAATGCATTTATAGTTTTCTAGCAGAGTGATTTAATTATCTTATTATTATACATTATTATATTTTATAATTAAATTAAATTTAAAGCTCATAATGATCAACCCTATGTGGTATTGCTATGAGTTTGCGATCAATGAATATGTTAGGAATTAAGCTTCTGTTTGGTTCATATATTCTGGGATACTAATTTCATATTCAATAAGTCACCAATTGTGCTATTTTATACCTATCATCATTAGTTATTATTGTTTTGATTTTAATATGTTCTTAAAATAAAATCATATTATTCATTATATATTATATAATTTATTATTAATCTCATTTAACTTAAACTTCATAAATATTACATGAATATGATTATATTTTACTAATTATATATATATAATATAATATTATTTAATATAATTAATAAATTTATAATTTATAATTATTAATTATATAATATTATTTATATTTAATTTATTAAGTGATTCATTCAAAGAAGAGAAAATGTAAATTAACTACAGGATATAAGCTATATTCCAAATCTGTCTTGATACTTATATTATTATATAACATATTAATGATTATCAATATTAAAATATAAATTCAGAAATAACGATAAAAAACATCAATCATAACTTCCACAACTATATATACATCATTGCATAAGATATACGAAACTCTATACTATGATAAAAATGTCTATGATGAAAATATTTAATACTTAACATTTTATATCACCTTACTATATATATATATAATTACCTGTCTAAAAGGTAACTTATATCTACCCAGACAAGTAAAATCTAAATAAAAACTAAATATATATATAATATGGCATTTAATCACTTAAAATTATTACCTAATTATTTAACTACTTGTATATAATTAAATACCGCTATACTGCCTTTAATTCTTATAACTCTTAGTCAAATAGCAAATTCTACTGCTCAGACATAATTACTATAAGACTAATCTAATGTTATAATTATATTATTAATATTATTTACTATTAATTATTTAATATTTTTATATTAATTTATTAATTTATTATCATTAAAATTTATAATATATTATTTAATTAAATTATATTTATAATCAATTTCTTTAATTATCTAACAATTTTGAATATTCATTACAATTGCATTAATTTTACATTTGTAATTATTTATAATTATATATTATATAATAATTATTATATATTTATATATATAATTTATATTTATAATTATATATAGTATAATATTAATATTTAATTATTCATTATAATTATATATCATTATTATAACATTTCAAACACTTAAACAATGGCATAATGTATCAGCTATATATAGAAACATACACTCTATAAATTTATCATAGCCAGCATCGCATCTATAAGTTAGGTTATTAAATTACTGATCTACACTCAACATTGACTTCCTAAAACTTATCGATATTAGTAGTAATGACTTTTAAATATATATACTATATAAATCTAATTAATAAATCATATCTAACCAAATAACTGATTCAACCAACATAGAAATATAAATAGTATCATTAAAAACTATAATATATAATTAATAATTCATATACTTGTAAAACATTAGCCTTACCTGCTACTGACTATAATCATCATTATACAATTTCCTCTTTATATCCTTCACTATTGCATACTCCTAATTCTCTACTACTTCCATAATCTATTCCATACATACTCTTATTAGTTTTCACGATTTTTTTTCATAAGATACACTATGAACATATCCATGAGCTAATCTTTCTATTGATTTATGCATATATATATATGATAATTACTTTACCAAAGATATCCAACTACTTTTCAAACTACATTCTTATATTTTTCACAAAGTTATTTTCTGAGTAATATATCGATCATTATATACATATTTAATCCAACTAAGCTACTTATCATATATATATATTAGGTCTACTTATATTACTATGAGTTTGCATAGACACCTTCCTAAAACATTATCCAAACACAATTCTAATTTTATTCCAATATTTTTATCAGTATAATGAATTCTAGACTTAATGACATTATATCACGAGCTATCTTTTATTTTCTAAGATACTTTACCATATAACTATCATTATCCAAACTTACATTCCATTAGTTTTTCCCAAGTTTTATTTATCTGTGAGATTAATTGATAGCGTAATTACTATAAACTATATTACTTCATTAGGTTTCATAGTATACTTTATCCAAACTATTATTCCAATACTATAACTATTCTATATGATTTATTCAAAGTTTATTTATATTCAAATTATATTAATATAGTAAAGTTTCACATATCAATTATTAAGTAACTATTGACATATCATCCCTATTAAAACTATCAATCATTAATTGTTAACTACATAATTTATAATAGTAGATCAAAATGATACATATATTATTAATAAATATATATATATATATATAACATATGATATCTATATACCTATTAATGATATCAATATAGGATATATAATAAACTCATTTATTATAGTAGGTACTCAGTAAGCCTCTAAATGAATATGAATAACCATTTTAGAAAAAGGATACATCCATGAAAATAATAATAAGTTTGAGATAGTAATGAATAGCTTTACTTCACTAGTAAAGTTTATGAAATCTTAACTTACAAACTTAAAAGCAAAACGATACAGAATAGCAGGTGAATTTAGCAACTATAAGCTCCGCTTCACACCCATATTATATCATAATATATAACTTATATTATCAGCAATGACCTTCACCCTCACAATGTCAGAAAAATGACCAAAAATTAACTTAGATTAATCACCGTTATGCAACCTTACAATTTAAGAAGTATAAAACAAATTTGTCATACGAAAAAATTAAATTGTATCCTTTTGTAAAAAGCACCTTGATTTACTAACTTTAAATGTTATAATCTCTAAGTAAATTTTCTTCCACCTATTCTAATTAATAATAACTGCAACGATATAAAATTAACTTTAAATTTTAACTTTAATATTAATTATCTTTTAATAAGTCTAATTAATTGATAAAACTAGAAACTATAATATAACGCTATAACAATTATATACCAACATTTAATATATAATATATTATAACATTACCCTCCCATAACATAAGCTGTATGAGATTATCAATAATAATATCGCCCTCCTATAATATAACCCTAAAATTACCATAGACGCAGTTTTATATTTACCTTCATTAAATTTATTAATTAGATATAATTAATATAACGGTAAAATTAGGTTCTCTATCATTTATATTTGCAATGCACTCTTTAGAGACATTATTCTAACGAGTTATATAGTATCTTTGTGACATTACCACTTATCTATTTAAGAAATTTCACTGATTACATACACGAGTATTTCACGCTATATATAGTAAACCTGACAGGATTATATCTAAGAGGTATAGTATTTGATTCGTAAGTAGCTATTCAGAGTATTCCTTCTGTCAAGAAACCAATATCTTTCACCATACTATATGAGCTATTATAGCGTAATTCGTTACATACCCAATGCATTAGGTTTCCACTATCCGCATTATCTTACTGCATCTTCTTCTTAATCAATATAGACTAAGCAATTATGCTTCTATCATTCGCCACTTTAAACACCATATTTTAAAAGCGTACAATCTAATCTAGTATATCCCCATTTCCATTTAAAAAATATCATGCCCTGCACTCAAATTATATACAAATGTCAAAGATAAGCATTAAACTTTTCATCTCCTCCTTTCTCGAGAGGATCAATCAGCTTTTTGTATACTTGACTCATATATGTACTGATGGAGTAGTGATATTTGTCCAGTAGTTGTTCATAGATCTGTATTCTCATTGTGTCAGAAGTTCTTTTAGATGGACTTTGGAAAGTCCGCAGAAATGTTCAGGGCCAATAAAAGTGGTCTTAGCTCCTTTCTTGGCGAGACGATCTGCCTTTTTATTGCCAGGTATGCCATGGTGCCCTGGCACTGACATCAGAGTAACTCTGTTATGTTGAGCCAGCTGCTGTAGGTCATATTGACATTACCAAACCAATTTTGAATCTCACATGTGAGAGTGTAAAGCTCAAACAGGTGTTTGGCTGTCAGTCGCCACAGCGATCTTTGCTCCTGGCATCCCTCTACCAAGGTTTGTGGCATAAATCTCTGTTTAAAATATGGTAGGGGAAGCACC
>JABUQX010048734.1:30000-45889 GCA_015478945.1 Trachelipus rathkii | reverse complement strand
TTATTGGGTCGTAGACTTGAAAATATGATGGTTTATAAGTCCGGGTAGGGTGTCTAGGACCCCCCCATTTAGGGGACCCCGATTGAAAAAAAGAGCACAGAGTGCAAAAAAACAAAGGAGGAATGAAGGAAGGAACAAAGGAAGAATAAAGAGGGAAAGAATGAAGAAGGGGTCGAACTCAGAGGAGTAGGAGTTGACAGCTGCACCGCGTGCTGGTTCCGGTGCGGTGCCGATTTATTAATATTAGCGTAATGATACAATACTTGGTGTCCTTTATATTAGGTATTGGGTCTGTAGCATTCGAAAATAATGGTTTTCAGAACATCAAGAAATAAAAAAATAAATAAATAAATAAAATAAATAAATTAATTTTCTTATTCTTTTTATGTTTATAACTACAAATTTACCGTTCTTTACATACCCTAAAGCAGATAAATTCTACTAATACTCAACCCACATCAAACCACTATCCAACCTCTTTCCTGACCATCTGTGATCTATTTGTTTTGATTAAAGGTTACATTTTTGAGTATCCTTTGGATTAAACATAACATAAACAAGTAGTCTTTATTTACAAACATTTCATCAATATATGTCACGTAACAAAGTTCACATTAATTAAAACTTACTAGCATCATATGAACTGTGAATATAACTCACAACGACAAACCTGACACATCTTAACAGGAATAAACGGTTAACGTGAACAAAGGTCTACACTTAACAACAGTAAAGTAACTAACATAAATCCAAAACGTAACTTATTCACACTTAGGTCAAACATGGTCTCTAACATATCATTCGTTAAACTTACACTGGTCCAGTAACATTTAACAAAATTTATCACAAATCTGATTAATATCATACTGATCACCGAATATACTCTAACATAAATAAGGTTCCTCACAATAAAGCTAACATAAAACGTAAACGATGAACTAAGAAAATAATTACAAAGACAAACCTAACACCATCTTAAGCAAGAATAAGCAGTCAACATTAACAAAGTTCCACACTTAACAACAGTAAAAGTAACTAACACGGCACACAAAACGTAACCTATTCTTACTTTTTCAAGCATATTCTCTACATATTAACGTTACCTACCCTGACACTGTAAACATCACATTAGTTTAAAAAAACGGGGCCATTACTAGCATCATCTGAACTATGAATATAACCTCAAATCAAACCTTACACATCTTAAACAGGAATAAAGAGTCCAACGCTTAACAAAGTTTTCACCCTTAACTACAGTTAAAGTAACTAACCATAACGTCCAAAAAACGTAACTTATTCACACTTGGGTCAAGGCATGTCTCTCTAACATATCAATGTTTAATTTTACATTAACATTTCGTAATATTTAACAAAGAATTTACCATAACACTTGATAACTATCATTACAGACCAGAATGAAAGTTAGGCTAACGGCTAAAACAAAGCTTTTCACATTTAATAAAAGCCAACGTAACATGGCTGGAACTAAGAATATAATATACAACAACAAACCTGACACATCTTAAGCAAGAATAAACTGCTAACATTAACAAAGGTCCAAACTTATCAACAGTAAAAGTAACTAACAAGACTCCCAAAAACATAATCCATTCGCACTTTATCGAACATATCTCCAGCATGATATTGTTAATTTTACATTAACATAGTAATTAACAAAGTTCCACTGAGTTCTTTATATACTAATCAGCCCGAATACTAATGCTAACTGATAACAAATTGTTTTTCACATAATAAAGAACATAGCATCATATGAACTAGGGAAATAATGTATACAACGACCAACCTAACACATCTTACGCCCTAATAAACTGTTAACATTAACAAAGTTCCACACTTAATACCAGTAAAGTAACTAACTTTACATACAAAACGTAACCTGTGTCACACTATTTAACCAAGCATTAATCTCAACATATTAACGTTAATCTTACATTGACACAGTAACATTTATCAAAAAATGTGTCATAACCATACCTAACCATCATAATACCTAACGAGTAAAGACGAATAAAGTAAAGTTTTTAGGCTTATCTCTTTTTAGACTGCGCCTCCTTTCAGAAAATACCAACTCTAAACATGAAAAAATGATTTTATGCTTTAACTATTTAGCAAAATTCATTTCAATCTTTATTATATTTACCCTCTGGCAGGAATCACAAGCAATTAGCAGTCGCCATTGTGGTTTACGATTAAATTCATAAATGACACATCGTTGGAATAACGAAACTTCCTCGTGAAGATATCAACAACAAGCGTGGATGCGGGGAGATGTCATCGTTTCAACACGCGAAAAACTATCCTACTGAGAACGAATAGTGATATAACATTCCCTTAAAATCGTAATGGAGATTCTTTCTTCAGCCAATCAGAGATTCTGTAAACTACAACAGGACGTTCGACATGAACCATATCAGTCAAAAGGGTATTATATCTCGTTCGAACAACAACAACAACAACAACAACAATAACATAGTACAAAGATCAGTTCTTTAGATACTTAACCAACGAATATTAGCTAACGTAACATTGTTTTCGCATTAATAAAAGCTACCATAGCATTACCAGAACTAAGAATATAGAGTGTACAACGACAACCTAACACACCATACGACGAATAAGCCACTAACATTAACAGGAACATTCCGCATCTTAACAGCATTAAAGTACCTAACACATCGTACAAACGTTAACCATTCACACTTTTTCAAGCATATCTCTAACATATTTCGGAATGGTAATTTTACATTTAACATCGTTAATTATTAATCAAAAAGTTTAGCATTAAACCTGTCTAATCACTCATGACAAGAATATAAGCTACGTAACAAATGTACACAACTCAATATTTACAAAAAAATCATCATAACATCGTCTAAGTAATCCCCAACGAATAAATTGCAAACATAACAAAGTTTTAACCCAACATAACATAAAAAAGTTTTATCCAAACATACATAAAAATAAGTTCTTTGAATAAAATATCACAGTAAACCGTAATAGTTTTACTGATTTTAAAAGCAGTAAATCAGAAACAGAAATCAGACTAACCACCCTGCAGCCCTCCCATCCCACCCGATGTGATCTTATTGACTATTGATTCAAGTCATAGTTTTCGAGTATATTTTGGATAACATAACATAAAAATAAGTTTCTTATATACTAACCATCGATTATATGCTTAACCAACAAAGTTTCAGCATCAAAAGCACATCATAACGTAACTAAGACCTATAATGTCAAATGCAAAACCTACATAACCTCGCGTATGAAAATCAGCTAACATTCTGAAAATGCTTATCAAAAGTAAAGTAGCTAACAGGTCATACATTACTTTGATATGTTCCCACTTTTCGCGCATATCAGCAACAGGTTAAACCGCATCATCTAACAAAATTCCTTAAACAAAGTGACCAAATCTATTAAAGATACCAACATCATAAACTATAAATTGACACTATCTTCATCAAAGTGTCCCCTTCGTTTCGAGATTATAACATCATGACTATGGAAATAATTCGAACATAGCAAAATCTTGGCCAAACCTACATTACTTCAACAAAAACTTAACCTAGACTCACGTTTTCTAAAACACATCATCATCAGTTAGAACACAGTAATATCTGTACAAAACTCCTCATTTCTCTAACAAAATTCAGTGTTATTTTCACATTGTCATAAGTAATATTTAACATTAACGTACCTAACTCTCACGGGAATAAAAAAAACGTCAGTTAACCAAAGAGATCTAAAAGCAACTCACATTACCTTCCAAGAGAAATCCCAGGGGGGATGAGACTCCCCTTGAAGGGGTGAATCCTGCGAGGGGGATCACCCCGAAGGGTGTAAGCGGGCTTTTACCCCTCCTGAAGGAGGGGTAAGGCCTCAGCACTTCGGGCTTGAGGCCTGAAGCCCGCTTACACCCCTTCGGGGATCTGCGAGGGGGGATCACACCCTTTCAAGGGGGCGCATCCCCTCGGATTTCTCTGGAAGTAATGTATTGCTAAACCTAGGTTAAGTGAAAAACTGTTTTATTCGTAAGTTAGGTAGGCTATGTTTAAATATTACTATGACAATGTGAAAGTAACACTGATTTGTAAGAGAAATGAGGAGTTTTTGTAAGATATTACTGTGTTAACTGATGATGATGTGTTAGAAACGTGAGTCTAGGTTAAGTTTTTGTAATGTTAGGTTTGCCCTAGAATTTTCCTAATGTATACGATTATTCATAGGTCAAATGATGCTATACTCGAAACGAGTGATACTTTGATGAAGATAGTGTCAATTAGTTCAAGATGTTGGTATCTTTAATAGATTGGTCCACTTTGTTAAGGAATTCTTGTTAGATAATATCGGCTTTACTGTTGGCTGATATGCGTGAAAAGTGGAAGCATATCGGTATTGGATGACCTGTTAGCTACTTTACCTTGATGAGTAGGGAATTTTCAGGAATGTTAGCTGATTATTCATACGGGAGTATTTTAGGTTTGCATTTGTACATTAAATTCTTAGTAGATTATGATATGTTAGCTTTATTGATGCTGAAACTTTGTTGGTTAATATATTCGTAGGTCAGATATAAAGAACTTATTTTATTTGTTATGTTTATCAAAATGATACTCGAAATATGAACTTGGATCAATAGTTCAATAGACCATATGCGGGGCATGGGTAGGGGACTGCAGGGATAGGTGGTCTGATTTACTGATTTACTGATTTACTGCTTATAGAAATCAGTAAACTATTACGGTTTTACATGTGATATTTTATTCAAAGAACTTAATTTTTATGTTGTCAGAGATAAAATTTTGTTATTATTTTTGTTATGTTTGGTTAAAACTTTGTTATGTTTGCATTATTCGCTGGGGGATTTTGATATTTTAGACGAGGTTATGAGGAATTTTTGTTAAATATTACGAAGTGATGGTAAAAACATTTGATTACAGTTAGCATTATATTCTTTAGTCAGCATGATTGAATTAGACAGGTTTTGCTAAACTTTTCGATCTTAAAATTACGATGTTTAATGTCAAAATTAACATTGATATGTTTTAGAGATATGCTTTGAAAAAAGTGTGGAATAGCGTTACGTTTTTACGAACTAGGTGTTAGGTTACTTCTGCTGTTTAAGTGGCAGGAAGGTTTTGTTAATGTTCAGTGGGTTATTCGTACGTATGGTGTGTTAGGTTTGTCATTTTACATTTATTTTTAGTTCTGGTAATGCTATGTTAGCTTTATTAATGCGAAAACAATGTTCCGTTAGCATATATCTGGTTAGTATCTAAAGAACTTATCTTTGTACTATGTTATTGTTGGCTTGTTGTTGTTGTTGTTGTGTTGTTGAACGGGAATATATACCCTTTTGAACTGTTATGGTTCTTGATATGGTTCGTATTCTTGTTTACTTTTCTTCTGATTGGCTGAAAGAAAGAATCCCATTACATTTAAGGGTTGGTTATACACTATTTTCTTCAGTAGGATGTTTTTTTCGCAGTGGTTATACGATGACATCTCCCTCCATCTCTACGTTGTTTGTGATATCTTCACGAGGAGTTTCGTTATTCCCAACGATGTGTCATTTCTATTTAATCGTTAAACCGAATGGGGACTGCTACATTGCTTGTATTCCTGCCAGAGGGGTCAAATATAATAAGTATTGCATCACTTTATGCAAATAGTTAAAGCATTAAAATCATCTTTTCATAGTTTAGATTGGTTTTCTTGAAAGGAGGCAGGTCTAAAAGAGATAAGCCTAAAAAACTTTACTTTATTCGTCTTTACTCGTTAGGTATTATGATGGTTAGGTATGGTTATGACACATTTTTTGATAAATGTTACTGTGTCAATGTAAGATTAACGTTAATATGTTAGAGATATGCTTGGAAAAAGGTGTAAACAGGTTCTGTTTTCGTATGAAAGTTAGTTACTTTACGGTATTAAGTGTGAACTTTGTTAATGTTAACAGTTTATTAGGGCGTAAAGATATGTTAGGTTTGTCGTTGTACATTATTTTCCTAGTTCATATGATGCTATGTTAGCTTTATTAATGTGAAAACATTGTTATGTTAGCATATATTCGCTGATTAGTATATAAAGAACTCAGTGGAACTTTGTTAATTACTATGTTAATGTAAAATTAACAATATCATGCTGGAGATATGTTCGATAAAGTGCGAACTGGATTAGTTTTTGGGAGTCTGCTTAGTTACTTTTACTGTTTGATAGTTTGGGACCTTTGTTAAATGTTAAGCAGTTTTATTCTTGCTTAAGATGGTCCTGGTTTGTTGTTGTATTATTATATTCTTAGTTCCAGCCATGTTACGTTGGCTTTATTAATGTGAAAACTTTGTTACGTTAGCCTACTTTCACTGGTCTGTATGATAGTTATACAAGGTTATGGTAAATTTTTGTTAAATGATTACCATGTTAGATGTAAAATTAACATTGTTAGTTAGAGACATGCTTGACCAAGTGTGAATAAGTTACGTTTTTTGGACGTTATGTTAGTTACTTTACTGTAGTTAAGGGTGAAACTTTGTTAACGTTGACTCTTTATTCCTGTTTAAGATGTGTTAGGTTTTGTCAGGTTGAGGTTATATTCAATAGTTCAGATGAATGCTAAGTAGCTTTATTAATGTGATGTTACAGTGTCAGGGTAAGGTTAACGTTAATATGTTGAAGATATGCTTGAAAAAAGTAAGAAAAGGTTACGTTTTGTGAGCCTTGTTAGTTACTTTTTACTGTTGTTAAGGTGAACTTTGTTAATTGTTTGACTGCTTATTCTTGATTAAGATGTGTTAGGTTTGTCTTGTACATTATTTTCTTAGTTCATGTTACGTCTTGTTAGCTTTAATGTAAAATTAACCTTATTATGTTAGAGATATTCGTTGATCAGTATGATAAATAATCAATGTTGTGATAAATTTTTTGATTAAATGTTACTGTGACAGTGTAAGGTTAACGATGATATGTTAGAGACATGTTTGACTAAGTGTTCGAATTAAGTTACGTGTTTTTGGATGTTATGTTATAACTTTTACTGTGTTAAGTGATAGAACTTTGTTAAGTTAACCGTTTATTCTGTTTAAAGATGTGTCACGTTTGTCTTGTGAAGTTTAATTCCATTCATATGATGTAAGTAAGTTTATATAAGTGAAAAACTTTGTTACGTTGACATTATATTCGATCTTTGTATAAGAACTTGATTTTATGTTATGTTTAATCCAAAATGATACTCAAAATGTAACCTTAATCAATAGATCAAAGATCACAGATGGTCAGGGGGAAGGTTGGATGTGGCTGGTGGTGGTTGTGATTTTAGTGATTTACTGTTTAGGGTATGTAAAACGTAAATTTGTTGTTATAAACATAAAAAGAATAGAAATTTTTATTTATTTATTATATTTATTTATTATTATTTTTTTATTTCTTGATGGGTTCATGAATACATTATTTTCGAAATCACAAGACCCAATTAACTATATAAAGACACCAATAATTGGATCATTACACTAATATTTAATAACTCGGCACCGCACCGGAGGCAGCACCGGTGCAGCTGTCAAACTCTACTCCTTCTTGCAGTCAGACTCTTCTTCATTCTTTCCCTCTTTATTTATCTTTCATCCTTCTTCTTTCCTCCTTTGTTTTTTGCACTCTGTGCTCTTTTTCAGTTGGGATCCCCCTTAATTGGCCGGGGTACCGGACATCCAACATAGACTAATAACCATCATATTCGAGTTCTACGACCATCAATAACCCTTATAAGGACACCAAAATTTGTTGTTATATGACTGTTTATTACCCTCGAAACCGCACCGGCTCAGCACCGGTGCCGGAGCCAACTCCTTCAAATTCATATATCAAGTATTTCTAGAAAATCAACTCTGGAATCCTCTCACCAAAATTCAGCCAATTACGAACACTTCGTTATTTTTTAAGGGGGTGGGGGCCCACCTCGGGGGGCCCCACGGAGGACGTAACCTCCATCTACGGCAAGGTTACCCTCCCCATCTAACACCCTCAAATTTAACAACGATACGATAACAATGTGCATGTTGAGTCAGTTGACTTGTCAAATTGGCAAACTGATCATCAGTAAAGAAAACGCGGTGGAATAAGTAACTACATCAGTATCATGATAAAATGATCACTCGTGTTAGGTATATAATTTTCGCCATAAATAATATAATAATAATATAATAATTAATAATAATAATAATAATAATAATAATAATAATAAACTTCCGAGGAATGAGGCGGGATCGGGGGCGCTACGGTGCGGTTGCGGTGCGGTGCGGTGCGGTTGCGGTGCGGTGCGGGTGACAGGGAGCGTGCGACGCGGTGCTGAAGGACACGCAGAAAGGTTTAAAAAACAACTCAGAAGTGATCCCTTCGGAATCACTTTCGATGTAATTAATAATAATAATAATAATGTGTTTTGGTATGCCCACGCGCGCTCAGTCTGTGGCTGTAGGTCGAACAGACCTTCGGTCTGTTTGACCTCCAGTGGTCGGTCGCCCGAACCGCTTGTTAGCGGCCTAAAACTCACCGCTGCAGATCACGCAACACAGGGCGTAAAGGCGCAATATCGGGCCCGTCCACCCTCGGTGGGTGACCCGCCCTCTATATAATCTACAGACTTGAAATTTACACGATTCGAGCTTATCCCATATATAATTATATTCCAATTTCAGACCGTTACTCTATTCCTTCATATCGAAAAGGGCTGCAACTCGCTCAAAACGTAACAATACTACTTATATTATATATATATATAATATTACTCTCATTTATATAAAATAAATAAATAAAAAAAAAACTTGTGGTATATAATAATACAAAGGACTAATTAAGGCTCCACTTATTACCGTGGTACTCATAATCGGGTATAGAGCGAACATGTTATTATATATAGTCTCGCAATAAAGGCAGGGCCTTGGTTCGTTTACCCCTAGTCCTCATAGTATATATATAGTAATTATTAACTATATAGGTGATTAAGCCATATATATTTATTACCTAGGAGAATTATTGTATACCTATCATACCCTTTAATAATAGTACTAGGTCATGATGCCCAGTGAGGAGTTAATAACTTATAAATATAATGCCGTAATTATAAAGCAATGGAGCCACATGGGCCCGGGCACCATGGTGGCTCGTCACAATTCGTGTGGGTCGTGACAATTTTAGTGTACTATCTTATGTCAATTATAAGGTTATTAAAAATCAAGGATCTATATAGATTTGTTTCTTTTAATTCTTAAGTAACCAGTAAATTTTATTATCAGTATATACAAAAGTTTTTTATTTTTATAACATTGAGTTGTTTTGGAAAACGAAAATAAAT
Organism: Trachelipus rathkii; assembly: GCA_015478945.1. Classification (NCBI taxonomy): domain Eukaryota; kingdom Metazoa; phylum Arthropoda; class Malacostraca; order Isopoda; family Trachelipodidae; genus Trachelipus; species Trachelipus rathkii. The sequence continues at coordinate 36,519 of JABUQX010048734.1, read as the reverse complement.
ATTTGAAATATTGGAGATAGATGAGTTTGTGTGAAAACTGAGTGTAGAGCTATGTTAGATTTTTTAAGTGCTATTCTGGAACTACTCGTCAAGAGTTTGCCGCTCTCTTTTTGTGGTCCTTGTAAACTTTTGGAGGCGGTGTTGTATCTCAGGTTTGAATGAAAGGCATGAAGCGGGATTTAACGATTGGAAAGGGTGTTATTGGTCTTTAATAAAGATTGATCATGATACTATCGAAAAATTCGCCGACCTCTTAAACCAGAACTCGTGTACGGATTTATGTATGGTTCGCTTGCTGAAGAAACAAGTAACCTTCATTATGTTAGAGTCTGACAACGCAGCTCTCTCTCAGTCCTTAGGTATATAAATAAGAAAGTAGAAAAAATCTCTTGGGAAATGTAATACCACATTTGTAGTTGCCTTGAGTGTTATTAAGAAACTTCTCCTTCCGTTATATGAATTGGTTTATCATATGCGAGGCGCATGCCATGTCGAAATGCTGGGCTGCCCCTAGATTCGAAAATGGAAAATTTATTAATGAATGGTGTTTGGAGCTTGTCCTCTCCGCGGAAAGTTGTGCCTTTTTATCAAAATCAACTGCTATCTCAATGTCATAGTAAATCATCATGTTCAAATGTTAGAGCATTTCTTATTTATTCACATAGCACCTACGGAAGAATCTTATCCAAATATGGCTAGAAAGGTAATTCAGCGGAAATAGTGAAAGCAACATCAGGAAAAAAGTATTTCTATTATTGTTGGATTCCCACTCCAAGACATACTCTTAATAATCAGCTGAGCTTTATCATCAGATATTGTTAGCAAAGAAGGTACGCCCAAAGAAGTCTTTTATAGGATTTATAAAATCCTGGTCATAGCAGGTAAAGAAACTAGCGGAACAGTGATCGAGTTTTCTCAAAAGCGATGAATTAGGGCTATAAGCAGTTGTCGGGATGAAATTTCAAATACGTTATATAGCTCCATCATAGCACTAATTAATATGTCAGGTATATATAAAGAATTCTGGCTGCATTAAAGAGCTCTCTAGAGAGTTTAGAAAGAAAGGTCGATACCTCTAGACATCATCATAGATACAATATAGATATACAGCCTCGATTTTCCGACTTAATATATAGGAGGGTTGGATACTAAAAGGCATGACTGGGGCGCAAACTATGTTCGTTAAACACGCCGCTCGGTTTCGCTTTTTTGCTTCTGCCTTCAGGATTTTCTCTTTGTCTATAACAATATATATATTACGAAGAGGCAAATACTACAGACAAATCAGTTGGGGTATTACTTGTGATATTCTACTTTCATTCAAAAGAAATATACTGTTTTCAAAACACTATGTGGGGAACAAGGTTTTGATTTCTGCCTCGAAGCAGAAGCTTGTATAGGTCTAAACAGAAGGTTTGGAAGCTATTTGTTAGGGCTGAAGATAAAAATGAGAAGGAATTTATTTAGCAATGTAAAAAATTTGCTAATTTCTATTGATATAGCGTTCTTTTTATGAGTGCTTTTTACATCCGTCTGTTTTCAGTGATCGCGCGCAACCAATACTTTGGTAGACAGACTTTTGAATTCTGTCTAATTATAATAGGATACGGAATTGAATTCGCTAAATGTCGATGATTTCTCGCATTGTGTGACTGTGTTTTTCCGCACTCGTTATAATTAATTCCCAAAGCTTAAATACAATCTAGAATGATAAACTTTATTTTTAATGAAAATTAAGAAGAATTTCTATTTAAGAAGAATAACGCAGCTACGGAATTTGACTAATATTTGTGCCAGAAGAAGAAAATTTGAAATCTTTACACATGAAAAAAGCAGCATCGAAATCAAGAAAATAGATATCCCCTAAAGTGATCTAAACTAAGATCTAGAAAGAAGGAAAATTATCACAATATACACTTACTATCCCATTAGCTAAAGAGCGCCTATCGTAATACTATCACTCCACCTAAGCTGTCAAGCTACGAAATTACAAAGTAGGGCGCAACGCGTTTGCAGTACAGTCCGCCATTTTGAGAAAAGTTTTTATTCTTATTCAAATCTCACCGAAGATAACTCGACCCAGACGACATTCACTCAATCAGCTTCTATGCATTTCATATACCAAAATAATTAGATCCCTTCAATACGAATTTCCTCGAAAACTTTATTAAAATGTTACTTTTGCGCATTAGTGCAAGTGATAGTTTCGCCTCAATTCATTTAAAAATGTGTTTCCTGCTCATTTGGGGAAACTGGTATATGTGGGTGGTTAAACCTACTCGTACAAGTAAACAAATAATTATGTAATATACAAACAGGCTCTTATGATCTGCATGTATATATTCAATGAATACTCGACTCATGGCTATTAAATTTAAAGTTATTTATGTACCTTCCTCTGCTGGACAAACTTGACATCATGCTGTATACAAAGATGCATTCCTCGCACTCTTAATTAGAAATAAGGGTTTAACAAAATACTATTTACGTCTTCGGATCTCGCTGTCCCAACAGCTTTCACGCTCTCATCTGCTAAACTCAGGTTTGACTTTGCTTATTGGGAGAAAATGATTTCAGGGTAAATTAGATTTACGAAGATGATTATGACAAATCTTAGGCTAAACGAAAAGGCAACACGAAACCTGGGTAATGGAATCATTCTAATTTGACATATAGATGTAATAATGTAATTATTTCATATATTATATATATATATATATATATATATATATATATATAGTATATACCTAACATTAAATATAATTATAATTATATATAAGTATTTTTATATTATTATCGATGATAGGTATAATCTATTTAACATATTATTATTAGATCTGACGTATAGTAGTTACTGAACTTCGGAACAAAACTTAATTCATGATTAGTAATATAAGATTTCGTACTATTATAAAGTGAAGTTTAGTTAGTGTCACAAGTCACAGATGATCGAAATTTTATGTTTAAAGAAATATAATATTTCTCATTTAAATAAATCCTTATATATATTCGGCTATTATATACTTTCTTATACTATACACTATATAATAGGGTATTTAGTTTTTTAATTTGTTAAAAACGCTTTGATACTTAAGTTGTCAATACGGCATATATAACACAGGGGATAGACAGTTTTACGTACGTAGTATTATACTATTATTTTAAATTTATACGCGTAAAAGCGTATATGTGTAATATACGGTATATATTATTTTGTTAAGTGGCTCGTAACAAAATCTTTTTTGGGCCCTATTACCCATTCTCTATTACCAATGGGGCGCTATACCATAGAAGTAACGCAAAAAAAATAGAGTAGTTAAATGGCTCTGCGCGGCCCATGGTATCTAATACTATATATATTATTTATATATATATATAAAATTTAGATCAAACTCAATCCACATTTTCCATACTTGGAATAAAATAATCAAACAAACACTATGATAGATGTCACGGTGGAGAATTTTATTACTTTAAAAATACAACGAGTCTCTACTTATATATGACGGTAAACCAATCACTTAATTTCCTAAATATATTATATATTAATATAATATTAAATTTATTAAGTTAAAACAATTATAAAAAAAACACCTATATAATCACGTAACTATTTAATTCATATAATCAGTCAGTTAAGGATATAAATTAATGCATTTAATCATAACACATATACACAGTATATTAAAATTTGTCTCCGGGTTATATCTACTGATAAGTATATTATTATATGACAGTGAGGATAATAATCATTTATTTATATTATATGCCTCAGAAATTTAATTTGACTGAAAAAATATAATTAATATAGAATAATAAAATTAAGAAGTGAAAATACGTTAAATATAAAATATATAATATATATATCTATTTAATATTATATATATATTAATATATATATATTATAAATATATATATATTATTATAATATATATATTAATTAGTAATATATATATATATTATTAATATATATTAATATATATATATATATATATATTATTATACTATATATACTGATATATATTATATTATATAATTTTATATATATATATATATATATTATATATATATATATCTAATATTAATATATATTTTAATATATATATATATTAATACATATAGTTTATTTTATATTATATATATATATATTTTTAATATTAATGTTAGAGAATTGTGACCCAGTCTATCACATCTTTAGGTAAGAGGAATCTGTAATGGTTTATGATTTACCGAATGCTAGCTACAATTCAATGTACTAAATATAAATCATAGGTCTTTGATCTCTCTCTATCTTACTTACTATATATATCCTTTATACTCATACTATCTCTCTATTACTATATTATACTGTATATTAAACTCATATTTATCATTATCATTATATACTCATCAACTCGTACTATCTTTTCGTGCATATATCGCAATACAAATCTTCTTTCTATTCATTCTCCCTTCTACTCTCGTTGCACTGTGATTGTGCTAAAAAAACTTAAATCTTATCTTTACTTCCTATATCGTCTTCTTGTATCCGTCATCTCGAAGGATTGCTTGGCATATCTTATCTTAAGAATTATTTATAATATTCAGTCTCCATGCCTCATAAAATTAAACAGGATTTCATACTTTCATATCTCTTTTATTATTGGCTATAACAAGTAAGGACCAGGCTTACACTATTGCATATCGCACATTTTCTAATCAATTATAATATATATTTATAATATATATATATATATATATATTAATATATATATTATTTATTAACTTATATATATTATAAATATATATATATATATTTATATATTAATATATATAATATATTGTATAATATATATATATATATATATATATTATATTTAATATATTCCTCTTAAATAATTTTTATATATATTACCAATTTATACAATATTTCTCTAAATAAAAATAACAATTACTATTATTCTCGATATATTAAATATTAATATTTATATATAAGTATATTTAATCTAATAATTAATTATTAATGATTACATCAATAGGTCTTAAAATTATAATATTTTATAAAACTCAATAAATAATAATAATTGTATCAGTAATTATAGGTTTAAGTATTAATATTAATGTGTATATGTTATATGCCAATGCTTTTGATTCATAGTATTTATCTTCATAATATAAATACATTATATTACTTAAAAAAAGTAAAAATTTAATCCTAATTTTGAGTTAGAAAGGATAATGTTTTTGTTTATATATAAACTAGTATTTATTATAATATATATTATTATATTATTATCACCTCTTCACGTTTCGCCCCACAATTACGAGTACAGGATACATGAGACGCAAAACTATTTCATGCTACATGACTTTCGAATCTGACTGTGTACATTCCACCTCCTCTCGAGATTATGCAAAATTCAACATAAACACGTCATACAACCTCCTTTGCGAATAGCATGTTAATAACTACAAGGAAAGCGAGACTGACAAACTTATGCACTTGAATCATAGTTAGAATCAAGAGCATACATTTCTTCCAAATGGGGCATGCCTTAAGTTCCATATTGACCTGAGACCGTTGTTTAATCTTTCTCAATATGATATAACACACAATAAAACTTCACTAAGTACAATTTTTCAGAAAAATATATTTGATTACCATTATTGAGAGGAATTTTCCCAAATTCACTTTTGATAATTTATACCTCCTCACTAGAATCAATAAATATATAGTGAAATGATATCACTCTCTCTCTCTGGCTCTCATAACAATAGACCGCCCAAATCTCCATCTACATAATACTCAATACCCTAATCTCATTTTTGATACTGCACACTTCTCGTGGAACTCATCAATCTCATTTCTTCTATCATCTCACAAAATGCAATTATTCCAAATTTGTGCGACTACCTTTTATCACTCTTCTCTCTCGTCGACATTCTATAGCTATACTAACTACCTCAACATACAACATAAAATTATTTCGCATGACCTCAACTAAATACTCTATCTTTAACTCTTTACACCTATCCTCCTATACATCATACTCCTGTACCCATTATCTCTTATCTCCGAGCACGCTTTATTATTCTTATTACTCTCTTGTTATTCACTTTATTAATTATGTGATAAGATAAATCGCTCACATGTCATAAAATAATCAATAATTATGGCATACATCATTATTGTCACTCACTTATTCCCAAATAGCCATAATACCTATATCAATTCTAGCACAATATTTGATTTTTGTGTATAAAAAACTCAAATACTTATATATAAAGATATATATACTTTAAGATAGTAAACTATGCAAGATATTAACCTCATCTCACTCCTTTAAGATAATGTACTATATATATATATAAAACACCATCAAAAAATTACCTCAAAAACTCGCAAGCAGAGGGTCCATCACTAACATTACATAACATAACAAACTCATACATTTACTATAAGAAAAAAGTAGGATTATCACGCCAGCTTTGTTACTATTTCGAACAAAACACAATTAGCTCTATTCCATCATTCTCCAT
>JABUQX010048734.1:5000-25000 GCA_015478945.1 Trachelipus rathkii | reverse complement strand
GGTCTAAATATGGTATATTATAGATCTATTAAAGTTCTAATAGATACTTAAATTTTTATTGAAAATCAAACTTTTGAACAATACTAATGACAAAAAAAAATAAAATAAATATATATTAATATTGTCATAGATAAATTATATATTATTTATATATTCAATAAATATATATTTTTATTGAAAGTCAAACTTTTGTAACTATACTAAAATATTAGTAAATATATGAATAGGATATTACACTTTTAGATTTTCTTCGTGGTATTATAATATATATATAAAAAAGATCAGTACTAAATAATGTATCCTCACTATCTTATAGGAATCATGACTATTATTAGGTTAATATATGTGAGTTTGTCCCTCATATATATGGGTATAAGCTATACGCTTAGTTTACAACTATATATAATCCTGTATATTATGGCTTCTAATCACGCAATTATATAAATAATTACAATTACTTAATTTTATTTCGCAACATTCACCCAGTTTTTTGCACAGTTTATCTAAATAAAAATTTACTTTTATTAAAATATAATAGATAATTTATTTGTAATGGGTCCATGAGTAATTAGTATTGGAATAAATTAGGATAGTATATATAAGGCAGAATTATATTATAATATAATATATATATACCTCATAAGTATATATATATATCACTAGAAATACTGCAGAAGTGATAGAATAAAAAATTTTAGTGTGGCTGAGTATGGAATTTTATTACTAAAATTATATATATTTACTAAATTTATTTTAAAAATTGCTTATTAATTTACCTATAAAGAATTGAATTCAACTTATTAAGTAATATAAGTATGGAGTTTCTCCTCTTATTATCCAACTCTCATGGTGATACTTAATAATATATTCATATTATTAAGTTGTTGATAGATATATTAGATATGTATTGTCGACTAGGTATTTCTTAACATATATATACAGAAATGTGCACATTATTTTTTTTTTGCTTACGAATGAAAAGGAGGGCTAAGGATTCCCAGGATAGACCAATGTATTCTATCTTACATGAAAGTCTAAATATAATATTATTAGACAATTTTTTGGAAAAAAACAAAAGGATAAATAATTTTAAATATAATGCCAATACAAAGCGAAAAGTTTTTATCGAAGGCATGCTAAAAATTTTTTGACCCAATCGGATAAGAGACGGTTTACACCCTTTGAAACGCATGACTCTAAATTCAAAACTTATTTGAATGATACGCAATTTAACCCATAGTTAACATATCGAAAAGATCATAATAACGGATAAATGTTTTATTTTACATTTTTTTCCAGAATATTATATATGGAAAAGGTCGAGAAATTTGTGGGTATGAGCGGTAATGAATACGAGCTATGGAAATTAACCTTAATTCTTCCTTTTCAGTAGTAATACAAAATGAATTGACGAGGTAGGTGCCTCAAGTAAACGTGATTGGTCATAATTTTAAGGATAGCTTCTTGTCGCTTTAGACACCAGAATCTATATATATTCTAAAAATATAACATATGAGGAAAGATTAAATTACCTTATATACGGGTATTTTAAGTATCCTCAATTACCAAAGAATGTGTATAATTTCCATCAACTTCGAATTTTATTTATTGTAAAAACATAATCACTACATATAAATGTAACAATTCACTATGATTTGTTAGGTTCATGACTAAAAATTTAGTACAATGATGTAGTTGTCATAATGTATTTAGTTATTTGCTCAAAGTTTAGTTGATTGACAACGCTCTACTCGTAGAACATTTGTTTTTGTTTTGTTCCTTACACGGGCTTTTGGTAAAATTTGTCGTTATAGATGGGTTTTTCCTCCGTTGAGAATTATCACTTCTATACACTTTATCTGCTGTGTCGTCTGATATCCTACTCACACATTAGATGAGTTCTTAACTTCTTTTCCATTCATAAGGTGTTAGATTTATCTCTCGATTTTTTTCTACACAGATAAATGAGGAAAAATCAGGATTTGTAAGGAATCTCTTTGAGATAAAGTAACGGCAAAAAAAAACCTGATAACAATATACTTTCACTGACGTTATATTATGAATTTGGTGAATTAATTTCCATATCATCTCTATGTTGGATAACAGGTTTGTTTTGTGCTTTTTATCCTATTGATGACCTCTGACTAAGGTGTCGGTGTACCGTCGTGGAGTTTCAATAAGTACTTTTGCTAGACTGTATTGAAGATTGTTTTATTAAATCATGTTTGTGATTTATAATCGTATACTTTCTCTCACTCTACAAATATCGGGTAAACTTTTATTTCCAAATTTTAGGTTTCAAAATCTATGTAGTATCATATGTTTATGATGTATATTAGAGATCTTTAATGAGAACATGGATATCATCTACAGCAAGTAAAGTTTATATTCGTTATTAGTTTTTATAGATATATATACAAAATAAGATATGTTCATTACATCTGGGAGCTTCACTTGTTGGTACGTGATCATTATATTTTTTTAGTTTGCACATTAAGATACATGCATAAATAGCAGTACTACTAGTTGTTTTTTTTCGTGCATTTGTTATAAGCATACGGTCTTCACGACCCAGAAGAGATAATCAGTATCAAAGAAAGCATTGTAGGATAAAGAAAAGAACGACTTGAGTAATAGAAAAGCCGATTACGAATAGTCTTTTTGAGCTCTCTTATGATAGCTCTTTTTGTAGGTATCTATCAAAAAGAGCTACCTTTATTATCACTAGGGATGGCAATTGATAAATGGTAGCTCTTTTTGTAGGTATCTATCAAAAAGACCTACCATTATGATCACTAGGGATAACAATTGATAAATGGTAGCTCTTTTTGTAGGTATCTATCAAAAAGAGCTACCTTTATGATCACTAGGGATGACAATTGATAAATGGTAGCTCTTTTTGTAGGTATCTATCAAAAAGAGCTACCATTATGATCACTACGGATGACAATTGATAAATGGTAGCTCTTTTTGATAGATACCTACACCACTAGACTTAATAATCTTATGTTTAAAAGCAAAAAAGTTAAACTTTTAAATATTGATGTATATAAATATCCAAATTTCGGAGAAACTCAATAATTTTTTTCATTCTCTTAAATCTTGGCGTTATCCGGGGGGTGGCCGAAGGGGGGCCCATGGCCCCCCGGAAAATTTTTTTTGACTAAAAAAATTTTTAAGTATCATATCTGTTTAATAATATAAAGTGCAGAGGTTAAATTAATTTTATATAATTCGCTGCTTCAGGAACAATCTCGTAAGTCCTTTAGTTAAAACTACACTCATCAGAGAAAATGCAACCATTAGAATTTCAGCAGATGTTTTTGAAGAGATGTGTAAGTCGTATTAGAGCTGGGTAATTGGAAATAGCTGTAGCAAGAATAACAGGTTCAATTACAGACGCCAACATTCCTACTTCGACCCACAAACTTATTATTGTACATCCATTTTTAAACAATTTTTTGGATGATTTATATCAGCATTAGGAGAGAGGTTTTTAAACATAAAAATTGTTTATTCTTGCAATTTGTCATACGAACCAGGTTAATGTGCTATAATGAGAAGAATAAAGAATTGTGTAACATTTTAGCAAGAAGACCTCGAAAGACTATATGAGAGATTCTCAGATAAAAACCACACGCAGAATAGAGGATTTATTGGTAAGTTGAAAATGTGTCATTAGAAAGCACTTGAAGTTTGTTTAAATAACATGCAATAGAACGGACTAGTTTCTTGTATTCTGCATAAGTCACAAATTCACAAAATATATTATCATCTACGTTATGCAAATATTTAGAGGAAATTTTTACGCAGTCCTACTTGCATACAGGTTAACGATTGACATTCTTCTAAAATCCTCTATTTATATAGATGTTCTTGAGAGAGAACTACTATGAGACACAGTAAATTAATATATGAGAGATAGAAATGGATTTTTTGGATAGCCTCTCCCTACTCTTATAAGTTCAATCGGGAAATTTTAGATTACTAATACCTTAGAGATTTGTTATCCGGGCAATGACACGTACGAATATTTTTTGCTACTAATGCAATGATGGCTCACTGAGACGTTTTAATCTAAAGGATTAACACACAATATGTAGCCAAGATTAAGGAAGAATTATAGATAATTGTCCAAATATATGTATACTTTGCCAACCTTCCACCCATTTTTTCCTTAATTAGAATTACTAGATTAAATTTGAATATGGGTTTCAATCAGATCTACTATTAATATAATGATGATATAAGTATATTAATATGATTATAGTTAATAACTGGATCGTAGTCAATAAGTAAATAGTAAATGGTCATGCATAATATCATTATTCTACCTAATGGCCTATACTTTATAAAATAAATATCCTATATTATTATATAATTTAGCCTAGATGTTTACTCTAAATCTCTTATTGAATCCTTTATTAAATTAATGAAGTCCAAAACAGAATTGTAAATAAAATTATTATATATATTCATCTATAATCTCATAATAGAGAGATAGTATATATAACACTTTTAATACTACAGATAAGATTAGAAAAAATTATTGGGTATATCTCTACAGCACAAGACATTTTATGGGTAGTCCATGGCCAAAAGGTAGAGCAACTGTCAAGTCTATATTAAAAGACTGTGTACTCTGTAAAGACGCCAGATTTCTTTTACTAATATAACTCTAATTAGTCTTATTTACTAAATTAGATCAATACACTTAATAATATCTACTTTTCTACCAATCTAAACTACATCTCCTAGTTGTGATACGTATTAGTATAAATCTATATGTATAATAGTTCTCCATTTTTTATCTCCATATAACTAAATAATCATTAACTTAAGTAAATTTGATTATAACTGTTATGTATCTTCATAGGTATTATATACATAGTATAAATGTAATTTAAATAAAATGTACTATTCAAAAAATATATTATATTAATATATTTTAATATTACTTGTTCAGTTGATCTTATTCACTTCTAGGGCTCAATTAGCCTCATTAGATATAGTTAGAAGTATGCTCGACTATGCTGAATATCTTATTTTATATAAGCAGCCATTTAGATATACAGTATATATTTGTGCTCATAGATATACATGATTTCATCCAATAAATGTTGGCAGGAGCGGCCTGGATAGATATACAAGCGCTTGATTATGGGTAGGATGGGTATTGCTCACTGGTCTGTAGATATTAATGCTCCGCGGGTAAAGGGGAGTATTAGTGTATCAGAGAATGAGTGAGGGAGATTATAGAGTGGATAATAATGGTCTTTTTAGGTTATGTGTGATAAGTGTAACTAGGTAGACATTGATCTGAAGAGAGTGAAGTAGCGGTTCACCACGTGAGAGGGATAGATCTGCGCATTGGATAGAAACTAGAAATCAAAGATGAACGCGCATAATTAGGATGGAAGAAGATAAGAGGGTGATCGTGGACATGTGTGTTTATCACTCTTTAGAGATGCTGTGGGTGGAGGGAAGGAAGTATATTAGAGAGAGGACAAGGGAAGTGAGTATGGGTGGTTTTTTTTAGACTTAGCAGTAACAGCATATTGATATGTGTGAGTAGAGGGGTGAATTGTCGGAGGTGATCTGGAGGGAAAGGTGTGGGGGTGTAACAATTTACGGTAAAAGGTTATGAGGGGCAGTTTTGGTTCAATAGGAAAACAGTAGAATGATATGTGTGAGGAGTGTTGGGGTATCGTGTGTAGAGTGAAGAAATAAGTTTGTGGTGGTGTGGAGGACTGATGGTATGTAGGGTGTCAGTCACATGTCGCGTGGTATTCAATTTTAGTCTTTTTATTTGTGAGAATGATGATGTTTAATGCCCGTCACGATTGGTTGAGAGAGGAAGGGGAACGTGGAGAGGTGTGTTATATTGATCAATGGTAAATAGAAGGACAGCGGCGCCGATATAGTTGAACATAGACTTACTGTTGCCAGTGTGAATTAATAATGAGCCATGCTAGTGGCTGAATATGAACTACGCGGAGGGTCTTAGGAGTATTTGGCTTGATGTACCGGAGTTTTGGCAGATAAGATTGCAGGCTTATATAGGGGAGCTGTCAATAATTCTGGCATGGAGATAAGCCTGAGAGTATAAGTAGTTAGCTGTATTGGAAGGAGGAGAAACATGTGAGGAAGGGGAGGGGTTGAGGGGTTCGTAGATCCTGGTTGGGGCTTGTTGTTAGAGGAAGTAAGCAGATCTCTTTTTATGAGTATAGGACGTATGTAAGAATATGGTTAACGGAGGGCAGACGCGCGTTGAATAGGACGGAAGATGGAAACATACGAGATAACGTGTTGAACGGAATAGCAAGAGAGCTTTTGGAGGTGGGTTGCTGGAGAGAAGTACTGAGAAGAAAGGGGAGGACGTTATGACATAGATAACAGTTAGAGTCATTATGTGCTGATACATTTGTTATACAATATATGTGATGAAACATGAGTGGGTTCGCTAGATTGGTGGGATGGGTGTGAACGATGGGGTTGAATGTTCTAAGGTCCAGGAAGAGTTCGCAAGTATGTTGGGAGATGAACGTGTGGTTTGAATGAGGCCTGATTTAGTTGGTACTCATTGTGAAGAAACAGCGAGAGGATTAGCACGCGAAGGGTGGTTGAGTGAGCATGATGATGGATTGCGAGAGAATCGGGTTGGTTCGTGGGAGTGAGGCAGGAGAAGGTGAGATGGATTAGACATGCGTCTTGGGCCCATGCTCGGTGGGAGAGGGGAGAGGAACAGAATGTGGAGTTAGATGTGTATTAAGGTGAGTAGTGTGGGCATGGCTCGGCGGAGTGGATTGAGAAGGAAGAGGAGAGGGACGACGAAACGCAAGACGGAGAGTGGATGGATGGATAAGGCATATGCTAACGGAGGAAGGCGAGGGGAATGAGGCGAGGAAGAAGGATAAGGGTGTTCGGTCTGATGGGATAGATGTGGGAGTGCGCAGGAGGTGGGCTCGCAGGAGAGTTGGGGGCGACGGGTGAGATGCAGTGAGTGCATTGAGAGGGAACTCGTCAGATCACCCTTATACCGAACAGTCACCTAATAGTTGACATAACCCCTCCAGCAGTGTGCCTTCCCCGTCATAATAGCCCATTGAGTAGATAACAGAAGTGTAACAGCATATAAATGTCCTAAATAAAGAAAATAAGTAAGTATAGCTGAATAAGTATAATATATTCCTGAAGGTAACAATAATTAGTAGAAGGGTGTAATTTATATAATTTCATGTATATAAATTAATAATAGGGTATTGAGGTATAATTGATGTATACACAATAATAGAAAAAAAAATGCAACACCTTTCTTTTTTTGTGAAATTCTTATATACTATATATTTTAAAATTAATATATTATATGTTATAATAAAAAATTCATAGTGCGTACTTATAAGTTTAACATTCTCTATAAATTTTATTAGGTTTTAAAATTTTATAAATACAGTTAATACTCAATTATATAATTCTAATTATATATAACCTTGGAATCACTTTATAATTATATGTAACATATAATTGTTAGTCCATTAAAATCAATTAGTTATATATATATTAATATATTTCATATTTTATATTGTAGGTTACTATCATAATATATATTATACACAATTCTTAACATGTGTGTGTGTTGCACTTCAGAACATAAATTCCTTTAAATAATTTTAGTATATTAATTCTTGTTCATCAATTCTTGCTTTTTAATTCTTATTCTGTATTGGTTTTGTAGCGCGCACAGGAGATAAAATTTGGTTATTTTTTTATTTTTTCTATAGTGTATTTGCACAACAATTATGGGTTCTTAATAATATCTACGACTATCATTCATCGGTGGATTCGTATATACGATTTCTCATATTTAACACAATATGGAGCTGACCTCCATTATGTTATAATATTATAATATAATTATTATTGATTGCGCCTCAATTATGCAGTGAGTGATATAAATTGTAATTGATAATGTCTATTGTCAAATAATTAGGAAAATATGAGAATTATGGTAAGGTCTGTGACATACCGAGCCTCTTTTATGTATTTGATTTTTACTAAACTAATAGTTCATTTGTCCTTCAATTCGCTGGCCGACACAATGTATGGATGGCAATCACCACATTGATGGAATGGAGATAGACGATTAATTATAAAACATCTATATACATATATATATATAAAATCATAATTATTTTATCTTTTCTATATTTATAATATTGCTCACTATACCCGGTAATGAGTTATTGATAATTTATGACACCATAAGGGAGTTAATAGTGTAATATATATTATTAAATGATTTCTGGATAGTATATAAAAATGAGGTATAAACGTAATATGATAGGTGAGCGGGGTGAGTAATATAAGGATAAAAGAAGGCATACCACTCATGACACAATTCTTATAATATTAACATATCGAGGTTTGATGACGCATTCTAATATTAATATAATATTCAGATAAGTAATATAACTAGATTATGTAATTATAGAGTCTCATGCAGAATTATATATATATATATAACGGTAGTGACTTATTTTAATTAATGTTCCTAAAAGTTCTTATGAGAAGATAAGGAATTTAAGTATTAGTATCTTAACTAATCTATGATATCTAGTATGTAATATTTTTATCAAATAGCCCGTGCATCGGTGATAAATAATAAGAGCGTATATTTAACTCATATATATATATATTTATCTTATAATTTTTTATACATAATTATATAATATATATACTGCATAACATTACCAACTTGAAATATAATTTTAAAACAACTAGTATAATATGTAAATATAATTAATACGGTTAAAGTCTATAATCTTTATCTCTATATATTTTCTTTTTTAATATAATATATTCACTAATTTTGATTTGTGTGTTACTTTATGAATGTAATAAGGTTCGGTATGAGTTAAAAATAAGTCTAATCTTATCAAGCTATGAGCTGTAGAACCTGTGCTTTCTGAGTGAAAACTTACGTGGGAATCTATGATAGGAGTAGTATAACGTATATAGATATTGGTTATATACGTTTTTAAGTTTTAGTATTAAGGAGAAGTAGAGGGGGGTAAGTTAATTGATCGAGAATTCTAATAATCTTCTAAATATTTTATACTTCAGTTTGAGTGCTCGAATATGTATATGTCGTTTGGTTTTGCTTGTTTGTGTATTTTTAACCAATTCGCTGAAAGTCTATCCATATATATGTACCACTAATATTTGATAAGAATTAAATTATACATTATGTGAGGCTTGAGCCTTAAACATAAACAGTTAATGAGAAATTGAGTTATAATACGTATTATTAGCTATATATACAATAATAGATATTTATTAATCTTTTAAAAATTTATTTGTATATGTGACTTCTTTGCCCATATAATAAAACGCATTGAACACGCTAACCTTGGACTGATAAGCTTATATATATTTATGCCTCATTTAATTGATTAAAAACTTTTAAAGTGGGAAATACATATAATAATTTTTATGTAAAATATATCACATATTTCTAGGTGAAAGATATCTACTTAGAATATATATATATATATATATATATATATTATATATATATATTAATATATATATATATTAATAAATTAATATATATATTATATATATATATTATATATAATATATATATATAATATATATTTATATAAACCATATATTATAATTATTATATAACACATAAATTTATATATATTATATATAACCAATTTATATATAATGAACCTATTATAGGAATATAGAGAAGTTTACTGAAAAATTGATAACTTTAACTTACTACTTTAACAAGAGAAACATTCGATCGCCAATTTTTGGGAATTGTATATAATTTCAAGAAAAGTAACTTCACCTCACAAAATTTAGTAGAATTAGATTGATACTTGAACTCATATCTTATATCTCACTCTCGATGTAGACAATATAACTCGTAATTTATTAAGGTGTGGTTTACTTGAATAGGATGTTAATACTGAATCATTTAAAAAATAGGGGATATAATAACTGAAATGGTGGAACAAAGTTTTTATAAAACTAGAACTTATCAGTTAACTACTCATATGGATATCCTTATAAATATCATCTAATTATACAAATAATATCATAAAATCACAGTACATAAATCAACATTAATAAGAATATTACTATTAATACGCTTTATATCGTTTCTTTGCATAGATCTATCTATTCAACTTCGACTACCATTATAATATAAATGTCCTAGAAAAAAGAGTGAAAGTTCCAGAAGTAATTTTTTGGATATTTAATAAATAAAAACATTAAAATATAAATTACTGGCGACTTGGAATTAAATTATTGATGCTACAATATTATGCGGTCTACAAATTTGGTCATGGTCTAAATTATATATTTAAAATATAGTATACTATAATAAACTAATAAACTTTAGTATATGCAATATATAAATAATTCACAACACAAACTTATTTAAAATAATTTAGTGCATAAATATTTAAACCTTGAAAATTTATTTCACATCGAAAAAGTATTTGGCCTTTTTTTCTGATTACCTAACATAACCAAACTTAACCTAACAAAACCATTTATAACCTAATTTAGAATAACCTATTCTAACCATTCCTATCGTAACCAACCTATCATAACCTAATCTATCAAACTTAACCAATTATGTCATTACGGTTAAAGTTTGGTTAGGATTGGCAAGAATAGGATAGGTAGGTTAGAAATTTGGATAGGGTGAGGATCTAGTCGCGTTTAGTCACGGAGGGGGTGTTTGAGTTCCAGCTAAATTTTATATAATTCTCTTGTCTCTCTCATCGCAGTGAGTCTCTCCAGCGCAGGCTTTACGTGCGTAGCATTCTCGCCAGGACCAGACGACATGGGAGGATTCACAGAGATGTGGCCGGTACATACTGACAGGAACGTCTCACCGCTGCCGATCTCTGCTCCTGCGGTTATCCTCTACATCTACATCCCATTCACTGTGCAGTCATAACCACAGCTCATCTTTAGTTCTTTACGATGCGCTCTCGCCGATACGCTCATCATCGGCTGTCGTCTAGTGTAATCAGTATCGAGTGATAAGCCTCCTCGAGCTAACCTACTGTATACGTAGCTGCGGTACTATTAAGAAAAGTAAGATTAAAATGCACAAACATTAGCGCCGCATAATAAGTAATATAGTAGGGTCAAGGAATCATGGTAAGTTATTAACTAGAAGCATAGTATGTATTAATTAAAGTCATTATTTTGGCCTTTGACTCGACCCTCAATCCATATTAAGCCGGTATGATAATACTATATAAGAAAGCTCTCACCCCAGATATGATAAGTAAGTCATACTCCATATAAAAGGACGGATGAGGTACCTTGTAATATAATAGCTGGAGTTAAACTGAAAGAGTATTAGAAAATATAGTCCTAGACACGTCTAATAAAATGATTACCAGTTATTATTATATTGAGGTAGCTACCTATATATGTGTATTTATTTAAATTAGTGAGGTTTCAAGAGCTAATATATATATATATTTTTTTTGTTTATGTTATAAGTAGCCAGGATGTTTATATTGTTCAACTATATAAGGTAAGAGTTTACGCGAAGAACCGTCGAAAGAATATGAATAGGATAAAGTTTGTGACGTGGTTCTTATAGAGAGAGGAAGATAATTTATATGTAGAATGTTGTAAGTTTTTAAATAGAATTAGATTTCATACAAGGTATTGAGATCATTCTACATACCCGGTAATAATTTTCATATTCATAACGCAACTTTCTTTACACAGCACTCACCAGAACGTGGAGGTAATGTATTGTAGTAAAAATTGCACTGGAAGCTGTGTAACAGAGAAAGTAGTCAAGGAGGCCAGAATTTCTTATAGAAAGCTGAGAAGGAGCCGCAAGACGCACAGATTAGAGGAAGCACGCCAAGCAGCCTTTTACCGCACCAGATTTGATGTAGTCCGATTTTTAATCGTGAGACTCTGGCGTAGCTCAATGGATAGTTCGACTCCATACGTAGAGTGATGCGTTCACTGCGGACGCCACGGGCTGAGCTGAGCTACTAATGAGGCAATTTATTCGTGCAGGGGTGTGGTCCATATAACTCTACGTTGGACGATCAAGGTAGGCTATAACACTTATAGAAGCGACCCTCAACTTCGCCATTTGTACATGATCCATAAATTAGTGGCAGCCTATTGATGCTCTTCTCGACATCTGGCCAAACTCACATTTCTCTCATCCAGGATTCTTTACTCCCTCCAATCGCCTTTTGTACGGGATCTCGATCTCCATGTGTCGGATAGCATAGTGCACCGGAATGGAGGCTGGCGTTGGGCTTGGCGAGCGTGATGCGTGCTGCAACATTCATCCGTTATCGACTGGAAAATAACATTCTCGCTTAACCGAGCAGACTATCATGCCGATCTTCGTAGTTTATAGGGGGACACCTTTAACATATTCACCCAAACATCTTGCGTAGCTTTCATTTATATACGGTCATGTTTACCCCTTTTCTGCCAACGCTCACCAGCACAACTCTCTTAGAGCGTCGATGTCCGATTTGTATTCTAGATGTCACGTCTTCACACCCTTACAACGCACGCACGTCGAGATTGTCATTGGCTAGTTACACATTGAACGTGTCTTTATATCATATGATATGGAGTTAGCGAGTTCTAGTATTCTATTCGCTCTAAGACTCCCAGTAAGTCTCTCACTGATAGATGAGCTCTAGTTGAAACACAGGTAACAAGCCGACATAATACTTACGCTATGCATAGAGGGCGACAGCGACACGCTGCAAGTGCTTAGTCTTTTGCATCCCTATCTATTTCGGACGATTTAGTTGCGACGCTCTCAGCCCACCTTCCTGGTGCCGCCAGTTGCTACTACCCTATTCCTACTTATATGCGCTGGCGTGTCTCTGGATTTCATCTCGTTGTCCTTATCTTTCAGAATATATCCTAATTGAGTGTAGACAATATGTATTCAGAGCATCTCTTGTAGTCATAGCGCTCACGAAGGGGCCCGATCGTGAGAGATTGAACTTCGACAGCACGCAGGATAACCTCACTTACACGCATAACCTTATCTTATCTATTCTTGCTTTCAAACCCTTCCTTTTACACACCCTGGCCAAATCTCTCTAACACAATTCGCGCTGCGATGAACTCCTCTCTCTCAGGTTCGCGCTGCACAAAACAACGCCTATCAATACTGTTCATATGGATAGAGATTTTCGGAGGCTTTATCCGCAACTCAAGTCTCGCATTTCTTGCAATGCTAAATCTCTATACAGGCAACATGACATATGCGCCGTTAGTCATACTCCAGAGCCATCGGAATCAATCTTTCATGAAGACGGACCTATGCATGGATACTCAAGAGTCTGAGATAAATCCGAGCCGCGACGACGGGGTATTCAAGCTATCAGCACTGCGTGATTACAGGAAGGCAGAAGAGATCTCGAGTCTCATAATTATTTAATAATGGAGCCAATAAATGCACACAGATCTCTACTGACCACGATGTCGATAATTAAGACGGCGTAACACGACGCACTTTTACAGAGACTATGCTGTAGACGAATGTTTTTTCTTGGCACGGAGACCTCAGAAACGATATTTTATCGAGGAGCGCGAATACACAGCGAAGTCGTTAGAACACGCTTATTGCATATTATATGCACTGAGAAAACTGCCAGACCTGCAGCCTGACTGCGACAGTTACGAATATAAGAGTATTACGCTGACAACGTATTTTCTATGACTCAAGATATAGAACATTAGCTAATAGAGTGTAGGAGAACGAGAAATATTATTTTTCACCACTCTCACGATATACGTACCTCACATGATCTCTATAAGACTATGAATGGCAGAGAAATACAAAGATACATACGTATCGAAACTCAAATGGATATTTATGAGGAGAGAAAGATTTAGTACGAAGAAGGAATGAACTGCTCTATAATATACCTCACATCGCTACGATTTACAGTATCCCTATATACACTTTATATATCGGTACAGAAGTTATACGATTTATTTAATGCGTATCATCCAATTTTTACTTATAGTGGACCGAAACAGACCATAACGTCCAATCTATCCTCAAGATATGCGATGACGAACGCGCTCAGAAGCAACGCTAAGATATTCGAAGGCTCACCTCTTTATATAATGCTCTTGCGTCACAGAGATATCTTAAAAAGAGTATGTCTCTCGAAAGTGATGAAATACATAATGATTCTTCGAGAAAATGTGTGTCAGGAGGAGAGATGCTCATGTTATAGAGAGATGTGTATGTTGGTTGTTCGTCGATATTGTATTATGGAAGATATGGCATCTCTGACAGTGAGGGTTGGAAGTGGCAGCGTTAATGTTAATATCCGTGATTTTGCTTGAGGAAATGTGAAATTGAGTGGTGTGGTTTTGTTGACAAGGAGAGAGAGAGGAGTGAGTTGAGCGCATGGCAGTAACCATAAGGTCAGTGTGTTCAAGATTTAGGTTGGGTGTATTGGAATCCCTCGTCCCAGGAGTATATAGTTCTGAATGGGGAGTATTCCTTTTGCCTAGAGTTATTAGTGTGTCGTTAATTTGGAAATTGCTAAAATCACCGTAGTCTCTGAGTTTAGATTGGGTGATATAAGCTCACTTTGATGATTACCTGAGATCCAGCCGCTCGCTCATCCCTCTGGATACGGTGGACGGATAGGGCAAGTAGTGTTCTAGAGGTATATTAGGATGTAGGCCCCAACGGTAGTGGATATTGCACGTGGTGTGCTGTTTGTGTACATTTTAGTGCAAAAGATGGTCTTTGTAAACTATATAAAATAGAGGAACCGCATACCGAGTGGTGGTTCTCGGATTAAATAGAGAATTGTATTAGTACAGATGTGACATCCTACTCTATCGTGTATGAAAATGGTTAGTCTGTTTTATATTAAGACGGATTTATTTGGTTTCATGTTAGTTGTGGTAGAAAAAAGACTAGGAGGGGTGAGTAAAATTCCAATTGATTCCTTTAATTAAGAGCTTGTTCTGTTATTCAGTCAAAAATTTCTAGAGGATGTACGTGAGGACATGAGAGAATAGCTACAAGAAGAGGGATCTCGCTAGGTAGGGAAATGGACGTAGTGTGTGAAGTAAGATTTGCTGTGATGATTGTCTTAGTCTGAATTATATTAGGAGATAGAGGTTTGGGTTACTTGATTATAGTAGATCAACTGTTTTGTTCACCTTTTAATAGCGCATAGTGTTGTATTTACATCTTTTAATTTCGAGTGTATGAACTTTGTAAGATAATATATATTAGTTGTTGCAACCCTGGGCGTACTTCGAAGGTCACTCTTATCATAGTTATCACAGAGAGAGTACACTAAACGCATTATTAGGGTTAATAGATATGGGTGTAGTTATTTGAGTGAGGTTTTAAATGATATACGCAGAATAAACAAGAGGTACTGGTAATTGGGTAGCCATATAATACTTGAGTCTGTCGCATTATATGGAAAACTCGCAGAATGAGGACAGTAGATAGATGAGAGTTTTTGAGGATTATGAGCAGTTAGATCATGAAGTCTGTTGTGTGGTTTATGCAGCCAGGCTCTAGTTGGTATTAATAATAGTTGTTGGCTGTTTCCTACATGATTTATTTATATAAGGACTTTGACCAGTGATTGTTAGATTGTCTTGCATAACTAATAATTTTTATTGAAAGCGATGTTTGGTTTGGTAGATCATGTTTAAAGAGGTTGAAAAGTGTTGGTGAAATGGTGACTCCTTGGATGGATCCCATTATATAATTTGTATGTACGAGAAAAGCGGCTTCCTTGCATGACTTTAGGTATTCTATTCCGGATTAACTTTTCTAATACTTTGGACATTATAGAGAAGAAGCAGGGTTGTTAATTTTATTACCTACTTTTTTTCATATCAAAATCTTAGTAACATTATTTATAGCTAAAAGGACTGATTTAATTGCAAAGTAGATTATGAAAGAACTATTGTATTTCATATTTATAGTTATCAAATTTGTGGGCAATAATAACACTTTGCGTATTTTTCTTAACTTTTGTAACATAATCTGAAATGGGTGAATCTGGTATTATTATTTGTGCTGAATTAAAATTTTGTTTCAAGATTAATCAATTAGGTAAGGATTATTGAATCATACACATAAAATTTACAGTATTATATGTATCTAAGGCACATTCATATTTAAAGCCTTCCCCACCTAAAAGGTAAAAGCTTTACATGAGAATTTCTTCAGCAGTTTGACCTCAAAAAAAAACTTATTTCCTTTTTAATCTACTGTTATATTTTACACAACAAGTTATCTCCGGTTTATTGTTTGTACGATGTGTAATTTGGTCATTTAATATATAGGCTATTTATAATATGTTTTTAAAAAACTCAAAAGGAAAAGACGATACATAATAATACTTGAGCGCTAAGATACATCTCAAGTTGCTCCCATTGAAAAACGTTGAAGAGTATTAATTGTGCATTTTGTCTCAAGTCAACAAGATATTTTCATGTTGTGTCCATTTGCACACATAGTGAAAATTAGACTTACAGCTAAGATACTATTCAAACTACTTAATAACATTAAATACTATATCTATATTAGTATATTGGCTAACGACACGAGAGGAGCGATTATGATGGGGAGATGTTTGAGCTTTAGTACACGAGAAGTAGATAGGCGTACACGTTTAGTATACAATGTGTCTGTTTATAAAGATTGCTCTGATAAACACAGGCCAAAAGTCCATGTAAAAAAAAAAAATAGGTTATATAACATACTACTTTTTATCTACATCAAATTGTATCATCTTTTTTAAACATCCTGATGAATCACTCAGAGCACAGGATATACGACACTACTATCGAGTTACGCTACATAGACCGCTGAGCTCGAGTATTGTCTTTACAGACTCTGAATACCAATTTAATATAATTTAACACTAATTCATAATAAGGATTCATACGTACTACTTGTGGCTATATGAGTTTAAATATATGAAATAAAAATAAATTTGCAGCATTAAAATTAAATTAAAATAATACTATATAAATAAATAACAACTAAAAAATTTTAAAATCTCAATGAATTATATATAAAAACACACCATATCCTCACAACACGAGTTTCAGAAACTATCGACTTTTATTAATATATTTAATTACTATTATAGATATAATATAATATATTAAATGTTATATATATATATATATATATATATATATATATATATATATTATATAATATATATATATATATATATATATCTTAACTCATATATTATATATATATATATAATTATATTATTAATATATAATATATATATATAATATATTATATATATATAAAATAAATCAAAATAATGCTATAAATATATAATAATACTCAATGCCTCTTATATATGTGTGGAATTTTATGATCCAAGCACATCATAAAATACTCTATATTAGAGTTTGTTAAGAAAGATTTTTATCATAAACTAGCTTACCTATAAAATATGCTTACTGATTTTAACTTTGCTATAATTAAAAAAAATTAGCAGATTTGTATTAAAAGCTTATGTAAAAGAATAAAGAAAAAAATAAACAAACCTATCACGGTAAAGGATAAAATAGAAATACAATAACTTATTTTGAAAGCAAAATTTTCACTAGTGGTAACGTCATAATATTAAATGCTATTTATCAGTCCGAGTCGATAGGGTCTCTAAACCAGCGGGAAAGTATGATAAACAAGGTATTATTCATTTAAACTCTGGATCCTGTAATAGTGTATTTGCGTTCAGAGCTTCCTCGTGGGTAAAGGGTTAATTTACTCACTTAGTTCATAATCCACCTTATACAGAAGCTCTATTCTACTAATATAAGTAATCAATAGTAGCGCAAATAATCTAACATAGTGACGGTGTATGCATATCTAATAGATGGGTATCTCACTACTTATACGCGAACTCTTAAAAAGTGGCAAACTGGAGTATATAGTTTTTAAAAGAAAATGATACCTGGATGATGATTTTGTGAGAAGATATTACT
This sequence comes from Trachelipus rathkii, assembly GCA_015478945.1. Taxonomy (NCBI): domain Eukaryota; kingdom Metazoa; phylum Arthropoda; class Malacostraca; order Isopoda; family Trachelipodidae; genus Trachelipus; species Trachelipus rathkii. The sequence goes on along the minus strand of JABUQX010048734.1, from coordinate 6,943 downwards.
CTCTGTTTTAAATATTACAAGTAAAAGTCACTATACTATTTTGATTGCACCATGGGTTGAAAAAGAAGAATTTGGTGCTCCTGGAACATCTTTCCGTGACTACAAGCTGAGAAAAAGTTTGGGCTATATTTCAAACAAGAAATTGGTCTATTATTCTGCTGTAACATATCTCGGTTAGTATAAACATTTGGGATCGAATACAACAAAGATGATTGGAGACTCTTCATCGATTCATCCAAGAGGAAGTTAAAGGTAGTTTGCTTACACAATGGTAACATATACGTTTCATTGGCAGTGGAACATTCTTTTTATTTCAAAGAAAGCTATGACAATTTGCAGCTTGTGTTACAGAAGATTAAATACTCTGATCACGAGAGGATGATTTGCGGCGACTTGAAGGCGTCAGATATTTTACAAAGGCAGCAAAGTAGGTTCACGAAATTCCATCAGGTACGAAATCAGTATTAGTTGGTTTGTCCATTACGAAGAAATTTCGAACATGGGAGCAAAAAAAAAGTTCTTTGTTTAAATTTGGTGAACCGAAAAAATACTGCTTCTACCACTGCACATTAAATTGGGTCTTATGAAGCAATTTTTTAAAGCTATCCGAAGATTAAATACTCTGATCACGAGTGAATGATTTGCGGTGACGTGAAGGTGTCAGATATATTACAAAGGCAACAAAGTAAGAAAACTTATGAAATACCATAATTTTAAGACGGTAATGACTCAAAGGAAAAAGATGCTTTGACTGCATTTAAAGTGGTTTGGAATTTTTTTTGGAACGAGAAAGACCATAATTTCGAAAATATATCTCAAAAGATGTTGAACAAATTTGAAGAGCTCGGTTGTAATATGAGTCTGAATGTTAACTTTTTTTAATCTCACCTGAATTACTTTTCCTTAAAATCCTGGATGCAGTGTGTAAAGGACAAGGTGGGCATTTCCTCCTGAAAATAAAAGAGATGGAAAAACGATACCAAGGTCATTGGGGTATTAACATGATGGGATGTTACTGTTTGTCCCTCCGTCGAGAAACTCCGAAAACCTTGCATAAGAGGAGAAGTCACATCAATATTTTTATCAGCATGAGGTTGAGAAAAAACAATCCTTAGGATTCCTAAGAAGAAGAAGCACTACACCTACTTTAACTTCTACAATTACAGTGTTAAAAGGTATAATATTTTGCAAGTACATTTTTACTTTTTCAAATCATCACTTTTCCCTTTACTGCATTACATTCTAGCTTTATAATAGCCTAAAATTTACTGACAGTGCAGGAAAATGAAACGAAATAGGAGACAACCGATGAAATATTTGGAATTAGTACCCAAAAATATAACAATTAGCTTGAATTATGAAAAGGTTTTTAAAACCATTTTTGGGCTAACCAGTGTAATAAATTCCACTTAGCTGTTTCTTATTGTGAGAAATTACTTCCAGAATAGGAAAAAATTATTACTAAAAGCAAGCCACTATTGAAAAAAAAGAAATTCTAAAAGTCCCTTTGCCTATTTTTAAGAACACATACTTTTGTTTCATTATTGAAGAAATGCCAGATTTACAATCTTGAACCTAATAGTTCCGTTTGAATTGTCGATCGATTTAAATCTAGAACACGGTTATGAAGATTTCCTCAGGTAGATAAATGTGGTTCAGAAGATAAATTGCAAAATATTTACCAAGCCTTACATGACTATTACCGTACTATCAGTCTGTTTTTCTTGTTGTAAATCACAACGTATGATATATTCTAAAGAATATGAACAGGAAATTTTTCGCTATGAGGTATATATAGTAGGCCTCATAACATGATGAAGCAGGGTATATTATGGTGTTCTTTGATTTAAAACTGTTGCCTGAAATATTTGTAAAACAAAAGAAAAAGATTGTAGGGGGATCTTTCGGCTCTCATAAAACCACTGTATCGATAAACCTCTTTT
>JABUQX010048733.1:5000-32947 GCA_015478945.1 Trachelipus rathkii | reverse complement strand
ACCATTCCAGATCGCTTTCCTCTGCCGAGCATTGCAGAAAGCTTGTCGCTCATAGGCAGCGCGCGCATTTTCAGTTGTTTGGACCTCCTTAGTGGGTTTTCACATCTTAGCGTCTCTGAAGATTCTAGGCACCTAACTGCCTTCTCTACTACTAGAGGGCACTACGAGTACTTAAGGATGCCGCAGGGAACCTGTAATTCTCCCTCTGTCTTTTCAAGAACAATGGAAATGGCTTTATCAGGTTTGCTAGGTGTGTTTGTCTTTTGTTCAAAGATGACATACTAATTTCAGTAAGTTATCCCAACTCATTATTCACACCTCTCCAAGGTCTTTAACGCCTTAAAATTAGCCAACCTTAAAGTAAAGCTTGAGAAATGTTCCTTCTTTAAGAGCAGTGTCACCTTCTTAGGCTTTCAAATTAGTGAAAAAGGTTTATCTCCGGATCCAGTCAAACTAGAAGCTTTAAAAGGTTTCAAAATTCCTCAGAATGTCCATGAAGTAAGGGCTTTGCTGGGCTTCTATAATTATTTTCGCAATTTAATTCCGAGGTTTTCAATAATTACACAGCCCCTAACTCTCTTATTAAAGAAAAATGTTCCATTTTCTTGGCAGTTAGAGCAACAGACCGCTTATGACACTCTGAAGAAACTTTTACTTATGGATCCTGCTCTTTCCTTTCCCGATTATACTAAACCTTTTATATTAAGTACTGACGCGTCTTCTTACGGCGTCGGTGCTGTTCTATCCCAATTAGATGACAATGGTAAAGAAAAACCTATTGCTTTTTCATCAAAAATGATGAATAAGGCAGAGTTAAACTATAGTGTTACAGAGCAAGAAGCTTTAGCTATAGTACATGGTCTTATTAAATTCAGAACTATCATTTTTGGTTATCCTTTAAAAATTTATACTGACCATGCTGCCTTAGTTCACCTATTTCGTCATAAACAATTGTCTGGCAGATTAGAAAGATGGAATTTAAAAATTCAGTCTTTTAAGCCAGAAATTATTTATAAAGAGGGTAAATTAAATGTCGTTCCCGATTATTTAAGTAGAAACCCTGTTCCAAATACCGGTCATCTACCTTCTTCTGGTGAAGAAGAAGAAATCCTTCCCCCTTCTCCTTCAAATATTACATATTCTCGTGAGACCTCTTCTCCTTCTCGTATAAGTTTACTTCGTCAAAATCCTATTCCTTTAGCTTTCGCTGATACGAGAATATATCATTTTACAAAAGATGTTCTTTTCCATGAACAGAGAAGATCGTAGACTATCAGAAATAATAAATGAGATTGAAAATTCTCCAGTTCCTGATAGTTGTCTTCCCCATATCATTATAAATGGTATTCTTTATTTCATTACGAAAGAAAATAAGTATTTGATAGAAATTCCAGACTCATTAATATATACTATAATATTTTTGAATCATAATACATTATCTGCTGGTCATCCAGGTGCTGAACGCACTGAACGTCGAATCAGAGAATTATACATTTTTCCTAGGCTTTCAGCTTATATTTCGTTTTTCTGTAAACAGTGTATTTCTTGTATTGAAGTTAAAGGTTCGAAACCTCATCCAGTAGCTATCAATTCTTATCCTCTTCCTTTCTTACCTTTTTCTAGGGTTCATTTGGACACTATAGGTCCTCTTCCTAAATGTAAATTTCCGGTGCAAGGTATATTTTAGTTTTTAAAGACGCTTTAACTCGCTACTGCGAACTTTGCCCTGTCTCAACTCGTGATGGCAAGGTTGTAGCTGAAGCTCTTTTGAATAAAGTCATTGTAAATCATTCTGTTCAAGAAATTTTTGTCAGTGACAACGCAGGTGAATTTACTTTCCAGTTCTTTAATGAAGTTTGTAAAACTTGGAACATAAAGAACCGCACTATTTCCGTTCGACATCCCTCCTCAAATAGCCTCGTGGAGCGAGAAAACCGTCGTCGTGTAGAAGATTATCTCCGTCAATATGTTTCTTCTAAACAAGACGACTGGAGTAGGTATATTTCTTTTGCTCAAATTGCTTTGAATACTACTTACAACTCTTCTATTGGAAATACACCTCACTTTTTGTTACATTTCTATGTTCGTAGATTACCTTATGACCTTCCTAATTATGTTTCTCCGTTTGTTAATAAGCCCAATCCTCTTAAAGATCATCTCTATGATTTTAACGCGGAAATGGCCGAACGAGCAGCTTCTATTCGAGCGTGATTTAGCTCGTCAAAAATTGGAAAAAGAAACATTTAGAATTGCTCAACAGCAACATTCTAAAGCCCCAATTCGTCCTATTCGTATAGGTGATTATGTCTATACACTTGCTGTTAAACCTCCCAACTTATCGCCCAAGCTTTTTAAGAAATGGGTCGGGCCGTATTTGGTTGTAGGTGTTTTGAAATATAACAAATATCAACTTCGTTGTTTAGTTACCAATAAGGAATTTGTGTCACATGTGGACAATTTAAAGATTCTCCCCATGCCTGTTGTAAAAACTGCCGACAATTCCTTTTCATCCCAATGGAAATACTATAATCCTTTACAAAATAATGTTAGGCGTGCTCCACCACCACCTGCCCCTCCACCACCTAAACGTCGTTTTCAACCTCGAAGGGGGGACAATTCAGGTGATGATGATGATGACACACCTGATAATAATGCTTATACTGAGTATGTGGTATTTAGAGATGCTCCTCAAGCGCCCCAACTGGCACCTAGGCATGAACATCAGCCAAGAGTTGCACCTCAAGCACCCCAACAGTCTCCAAGGCATGAACAACCACCTGTTGCACAGAGAAGACCTGAGATGTCTTCTACTGCACCGAGTGTTGTACATCCTGCACCTAGGTTGAGTGTGACTCCTATCTCCCCAGAGTCTTCACTTCCCCTATCTATGCCTTCTACTCCGAGACAAATACCACCTCCTCAGCATCAACAAACAACACAGAGAATTCCTTCCGGACATTCATCTGTGCAATCCCCTACGAATCAAAAATTTGATCCGTTTACTACCTATTCTCTGAGGAGAAACATTTCCTATAGTTCTCCCCAACTATCCTCTCCTCGTACTCCATATGCATCTGGTTCTACTTCTCTTCATAGTTCGCCTCTTCTTTCTAGAAGATCTTCTATGCATGATAGTAATCCACCATCTTCACCAGATGATCCTGATAATGGTGCTATTGCACTTCCACCACCTATTCGTTATTACGATGAGTATCCGAATGTAGATACTTCCCCTTCTTCTCCTGAAGAAGTAAATGTTAGAGATGACAGACGTAAGGATCCTTCTTATCGTCCACATCCTCAATTCCATGGTCCTCGGGATTCTTCACCTATGCGATTGCGTAGTCATGCCAGACAGCAGTCTCCCCCTCCTGTGAATCCCGATACTCCTTCTTTCTATGAAATAGATCCTTCTACAATATCTTGGACTCCGAATCCTCGTGTAAGATCTAGGTCTGTTTCTGAAGTATTGGAACAATTCCCCTATGATGACTCCCCTCCGGAGTTATATCCAAAACTTCCACCAAAACTTCCACCTAAATTACCTCCGAAGTTACCACCTAAATTACCACCTAAGCTTCCACCCAAGCTTCCACCTAAATTATCTCCTAAATTTACTAGTTCTTTACAATACAATACTCCTTCATATTCTCAGAGAACTTATCCAAGAAATATATTCTATCCTTCTCATTCTACACCAATTACGGATGTAGATAATATCCCAGGTACTTCAACCAGTACTACAGTAGATCCCAAAAAGAAGGGAGCTATTCCTAAAAGAAGAAAATAATTTACAACCAATCTATATTTCTATTGATAATTCTACTTCGTAGATTCCAATTAGAAATAAATAAAAATTAAACAAAATACTATATAATAATAAAACCCCGGAACATAAAAATCTTTACCGTGTTCCATATTAATGAATTTACAATTCATTAAGTTGTATATATTGTATATAGATTTTTTTTTGCTCTTTCATAAAAATTGAATTTTTATGTTCCACAATTAATTTTAAGTTTTCGAACTTATTGGTTTGATAATACTTTGTAGGTCTTACATTACATGTTTGATAACATTGTGTATGTCTTCCATGTTAAGTTTGAAGTTAGAATTAGTGACATTGTTTATGTCTTACATGTTATCAATTACACTTGTGTATTTGTGAGTTCTGTTGCTTGCAACTTACTTACATTTGTGAGTGTTATTGTCCGTCCTATTAGGTAAATGTTTATCGAGTAATACTTCGGTACTATATCCGTGTCCGTCCTATTAGGTCATTGTTAATTTTAAGATACTTACGTTGTGAGTTTTCTTGTCTGTACCATCTATGTACTAGTAGTAATTGTCCAATAGGTTGTAATCGTTTATACGTTTATATGTTACCTTATATTATAATCTTAACATGTTCCATGTTATCTTATACAAGAAAAGAAAATAAAAATAGAAAAACTTTGAGAAAATGGAAAACAAAAATATATGTTACGAAATGCATGATTTAATCACTATAGAGTTATGTATCTGCTTTATATGTTACGCTTTAATCGTATTACGTTCTCGTATTGCTTAATCTAGCTTGGATTTTTTTTTTGCTTTTAAAAGTTTATGCACTTTGGAAAATTCTTTATATTAAATTCATAATAAACAGTATATGCTTTAATAAATTTAAATAAAATAATAATGCATCATCCTTTTATTAAAAATTTTGCTTTACTAACCATATTATACTTCCCTTTAACGATAACAATTACTGATCGACTGACTGAATACTTATGGGGAAATTACAGATAACAGCATACACTTTCAATTCTTTTACTATCATCTTTGCAAAATTTTATCTTCAAATCTCTGATTAATTTTAGAGTATTTGAAGATGAAATTGTGAAATTGTTAGTGTACATTTGATTGACCAACAAATTAATTAAAAGGAAAATTTTAATTAATAGGTTTCCCCTTTTTTAATGTTTTTTTTAATGTTTTTTTTTAATGTAAAGAAGGGAGCTTATATAAAGTTGCATCGTGACTTTATTTTTGCGTCAATCAAATGTGACTCTCCATCCCATGCCTTAAAATTTGAGTCACTAGTCTCTGAAAATTGTTCCTCGGCGGTTGTTTTATATTGTGATGTGATTCTATTAATTTAAATTATGTTTTATAAATTTCTTTGTAATAGGCACTAACATTTTTGTGCTTTAAATAATTGTAATTAACATTTTATTAGTGATGACAATTTTTTCAACAATCTAAAATAAAATTAGCATTGATGTCTATTCAAAATGGTCGGCTTGTTGCCACCCTAAAATATAATTGATAATCCATTTATTGGTAAGTGACTAAAATTAATTCTTGAGCATCATATATATATCTATTGAAAATAAATATAAATATAATGCTCATCACGGTTTTAAACATGTGAATACAAAATTCCAATGGTATCGCGTATTTATCTGCATTTAAATAAATGTGAATAAATGTGTATTACCTATTGGGTGCTGTATCAATATTCAGGACGTTCTCCCTTTCTTTTAAATTGTAGATTGTTTGGTAAAAGAACTAAAAAAAATAATATATAAATACAATTGTGTAACTACATAATCCTTACCTTGGGTTTGTTGGTTATTCAAAGACTTTTTTGGTCCTTGAGGTAGCTCTATTAGTTTTTAAGATAACTCGGCCTTTTTGGCTTTATTAAATTATAACTAACTAACTTATTAGGTTAAATTTGTAAGGTGAGTAGGAGATAAAGAGAATAGAGGTAGGTTGATAAAGGTTGAGAAAGGGAAAATTACAATTAACCTACTAACTCTTTACATTTTGATTAAAATTTTTGATATCACAAGCACGACTAAATAGGACGGTTTTTGAATTTGAAGTGATTATAGTGATTTTTGGCGTTTAGGGAATTCTTGTAATTATACTCAATATTGGCAAAGTACAAATTCCACTAAATAATATAAGTTGATACTTATGACTTTTTTATATCATACATCCTAATACGGTACTAAAATAAAATTTAAAATAGCGGTTGACCAAGGCCCGAAGCAATAAATGGGAGATCCGCGCAAAAATAAATCTAATAAAATAAGCAAAATAGAAGATATATATGTGGAAGTATATAAGTTTTTATACCTCCCACTGAAGAGTTGCAATGAAACACCATTGCCAATTAAAAAGAATTTAATAGTTTTTTTACAAATCAGATTAAATTTCGCTGTCGCGAAGAATTGCTTGAAATTGACAGCACAGCCTTGTCTAAGAGGTCTTTTACTTTGACCCTGAATTAGGAGCTTTGAGAAAGAAATTTGATTCTGTCGAGAGAGTTCACCTGTTTGAGTGTGAATTTATACCTGCAGGAAGGTATATACATCTACAATAGCTAGATTATCACTATTACTTTTGAATAACTGAATTTGAATTGGAGGTGAGGGATCAACTTGATCAGTATTTTCATTGTTTTGACCATCCTTGAATTGGAGAAATCACTGCTTGCTTCAGCATCGAGTTTCTCCACTGGAAGACCAGAATTTGTGGGTTAATAGATAACTTCCAATGGTATATTATGAGGGGGATGACAAATAGGAATAGGTGACAGGTTGTTCCATCCCCCTTTTTAAAACACACTCTATCTTTATCGTCATCACCAACAATGACTTCCAGAACTCTACCCAAAAGCCAGAATGGTCTAGGTTTGTTAGGTGTATGTTCGTTGTATTGGTGTGAATCAGAACTTATATCTTCCAACCTTATCTGGGTTCTCCACTCTGTAAATGAGACTTTACGCTTGCGCAAATTTATATTAGATAAGACCATACATAATTCCCTGAAGTCCCTAAAACTTCCTTGGTGAGCAGTAGATTTTAATGGGCGTAAGGTCTTGTGAAAATGCTCTTCAAAGTGTTCAGCGTCTGTCTTAGTGATGGGAGGAAGTGAAATAATGCTTTTTCCATATTGGTGGGGAAACTTCATTTGAAATGATGAGGTTTGAATTGCCATAAGGCTTCACTCAAAAGGAATTTGGATGTGAAGGAATTTTATCATAAAATGGTTTTTATATAAATATTAAATCAAGAATAGCAAGGTACATTTTTTTCAAGGGAATTATATAGACATATAGAGAGGCAGATGCGAAATAAATTCCAATAATCATTATCTGATGACCTAATAAGGTATTTAAAGGTCTTGAATTGTTATAACATTGGTGATATTTTGATAATATCTTAGTTACAGTTGAAGAAGTTAGGTTAAGTGTATTCTAGATATACCATAAATAGTTTTGTATAGAGACATCCCTTAACTGTTCGCTATCATTCTCTCCCAAACTGATCCCACCCAACTGGAATAGACTGGAATCTTGTAATGTTTGATGTTATTGATACGCATATGTTCGGAGAACATATTTGAAGACAAAGATTCTAATAGTATTATTTCCAACCTTGTTTGAAATATCTGCATTATCTGAGTACAAAATTGGACGGTATGCCATTAATATATTTTTGAAACGGTGGAATGAAAGTAAAAGAATTCAGTGGAACCATATCTGGAAGGACATCAACATGAATAGCATCTGATATTAAGGGCACGTGAAAATTAATAGATACATTTTTTTGAAATTCCTTATCATTAATCTTTACAACAAGATGCCCATGTAAAGTCCACGCCCAGTAATGCTCAAAAGGGCGCCACAAAAATTAACTCTATGTATGAGAAGAGTTAGTCATTTTAGGATATATATTAAGGATATACTGTTAACATTTTTTGCATACTATACAGTTGACAAAACATCTTTACAGCCTTGCCTGGCCTTGGATAAATATCCTCAGAAAGCCAGAGCTCTGATGAAATATAGTGGTTATTTCTGAACAACCAAGTGTGACAATCTTGAATGAAAGTCTCTTTATTGATTAAATTCTAGTGAGATGAGATCCTTTGCAAGAAGAATTGGGTATTTATCACATGCTATCATATAATAATAAAATAATGCTGTACTTGGCAAATATTCTCCCTTTGGATCGGATTAGGCCTTTATCATCTATGAATAAGTTAAGTTGATTGACCAGCAGTGGAATTTCACCCTTTTTAGGATTTTGGAGAAAAAATATCTCCTTAGAAAAACAATGCTGCTGCATTATCTTCAACCAATAGAGTTGGGCTTTTTGATCACAATCTTCATCCAGCCCCTTATTCCTGCTAATGAATTTGAATATTTTTGAAGTTACTTTATAAAAGCCTATGCACACTTGAGTAATCTTTAAAAGGTAACAAAGACTGAGAAACAACCACAGATGTGTTACATTGTAAAGTCTTTTCTTAATTGGTGCCTCAGTACAAACATAGCTTTACTTAATAGGCTCCATTGAGATTGAGCTTAAAAGAATCCAAGAAAGGCACCCTTGATAGCCATGAATGGCACAATTTTGAAAGAAAAAAAGTTAGAGTTTTACACCTCTGGTAATAAGATCCGCTGGGTTTTCAGAAGTATTGATGTAAGCATAAGAAATGGATACTTTGTACTCTTGCTCAACTTGATTTTTGATTTGATAAATTTCTTTGAGCCTATTGTTTGACAGAAAAATTGTTTTTATGTTTTGCCTTTCCAGACAGGAGCCATGAAAGGACAATTTGAGCATCTACAAAGACCTTTATGTTTTTGAACTGTACATTAGGAAATTCTGATAAATATTGATTTGATACACTTGAAAAATAAGAACACAGATAACAACTCTAAAGAGGGCAAAGCCCTAGATTTGAGTGGGGCCACCTTGGCCTTTGAAAATATTAAATTAAACTAGAACCTTGACCTATACTATAAACTGCTAAAACCATAACAAGATGTTGAAGCGTCGCAAAATACGAAAAAAGAGTTTGAGTGTAGAGAAGTGCCAGAAAGCACACTCCTTCAAATTTCAATATTATGTAATTTATTTAAATCTGAACAGAGAGAAGACCAGGAACTAAAACATCGGCAGGACCTTTTTCATTCCCCAATTAGAGACCTAATTAGCCATAATTTCCTAATTAATTAGCGACTCTAAAGTTACAGGTAAAAAGATATTTAAAAGGGATCAAAAACCTTGGACACAGAGATAACAGCAATCTTTTGGTATTTGCATCAGTGCATTTGCCTGAAAATTGTGTGCAGTTTTAACTTATCTGTAGAAGGAGTTAAAAGAAATCAAGAACCTATTCTATCCGATCCTGATGTGTTGAGAGCGTATCTACCTCTCCTTCCATAACGCTCTTAATTGATCATTATATAAGTCCCAAACTACGTAAGATGGAAACCACCATCTCCATCTTTGTTGCATTCGACATGATGAAAGTACTTTTAAATGTCTGATAGATCATTTGCCACTAAATAATTAAATTATCTACAAAAAAATTATTCAATAGAATCTGAGTACATGCATCATCCTTATAAGAAACTGAGCATGATGCTTGATGATATAATTGAGGATGAAAGGTGAGGATGTGAAACCAAAAACAATGGTTGAGTATCGATAAGCCTTTAATTGACCATTACTTTCCAAAAAAAGCAAAAAGCGATTCAGCGTCTTCGATAGATTTTAACTTAATTCTGAAGGGAAGGCTTTGTTTTATTATCCGATAAGTACATAACAAAACTGATTTGCATCTGAACACGGAATAAATGACCAAACAAGGAGACATAGATCTTGGTCAGTATATGCTGCCTCATGTAGAGATGGTAATAGAATTAGTTTTATGAGAACAGGTAAACACAGGCCTGACCTTTGTAGATACTTTGTTATCATCATTTTGATAACAGGTCTGTGGGAACCAAAATATAATTTTGATACTCAGAGGGAGGGATACTTTGAACTCTCTCAATAAATACCATTCAGCTAATTGTTGCTGAAGACATCAACATAGGACTTTAAACTAAATCTTTTGTCTCTAAATTTTCATGAACTCTATTAAGCACTGCAAAAGCAATGTTATAGGTTTGATGGCAACAAAGGAAGTTTATCTTCAATCCATGAAAGATCTATATGATATTTTCCGTCTTTGAACTTTCTATACCACATTTGAATTTTTCAATCTGTTTCAAATCATCTTCAGATTTATTATTATTCATACCTTCAATACCTAAGGACTCTAATTTGAACATGTTTTCTAATCCTTGCTCTACCTCTGAATTACTTAGGATATGGCTTAAAGGATTAAAATAAGAAGTACAGGGTTTAAGACTGCATTAACCAAGGTATGGTTAACCTGCAATGATTTTGATTTTTGAAACATGAATGTGATTTGATTTTGAACAAACTGAATGGTGGATTGAAACTCTTATTGATTATTGGTATATAAAAATTAGTTAATATTTCCAAATGAATAATAGAAACATCTCCTTAACTTAAAAGCAGGATCCCACTCATACATTTAATCAATTCTAGTTGAGGGAAATACTCTATTAAATCAATTGCCAATTAAGGCATCCAAATCAAAAAATGAGTTATTAGACTCTTTATAGCCTGAATCAGCCAATTTATAAGATTTATTTTTTAAATTAATTAGAGCCTGATCTACGAACTTAATATCTCATAACTTAATTGAAGGTCCTCATCAACCAAAAGAGGAAGGGGAAACAAGACTGGTCCATATATACATCAAAAACAGTCTCTTTCAACTGCGGGTGGTAATACCTAAATAGGTTTTTATATCGTATTTGAGTGCTTTGATGATTCTTTACAGATATATTGAGTTTATCCAACACTCTTTTAGAAAGGTAGGACCTCATGTGAGCCACAAGTCGACTAGTGCATCGAACCAAGCTTGAAACTTTACCTCTACCACCCTAATAGTTAATTGATGGCCAACAAATATAAAAAATTGTTGGTGTTTGCTGAGCTAAGACATCCATTTGTTGAGGGTGGAACTTTTTCCCCTTGCTTACAAAGAGCATGTAATATGACTTCTTTTATTACAAACTTGGCAACTAAAAGAAAGTTGCTCCTCAAGTCCAGGACACTGATCTGCAGTATGTTTAGTACTCGAACAATTACTGCATAGACTCATTTCATTACATCTTTTAATTCTTAAATCATAGGTTTGATAAACATTGCAATTGGTCATCACATGACCTTGGGATGAACAAAACTTACATGATTTTGAATAACCTTTGATTTTAGAAGTGGAAGAATCAATACTATGAGAAGCTTCATTTCCACTAACTTCATTAGTATGAGTTTTGAAATTTTGCAAAGCAGAATTGGAATCAGGCCTATTATTAGATTTTAAGGACTCGTTTATCGTCCTTTGAATTTCATTATTTTTAAATTTAAAATTAGGCTTATCTGAAGAGTATTTACATTTTTAAATTTTGAATAAGTATGTATGGGAAGGACTTGATTGAAATTTTGACCTTTATTTATTATTTGACGTTTTAACAATATTTTCGATAACTTCATTAAGCATTAAATATTGATTTAGATCGCGTAATTGGTTATTTAACTGTGCGAGTTTAATTTTCCTTTACTACCATTTAGGTAATTTTGATAAAATATGGCTAAGTACTACTAATCCCAGTAGCCTCCTCAAGATATTTGAGGTTATAACTCTCAAGTTCATATATTAATGTCCTGATATCATTTAAGTAAACCCTAGTCGCATTATATGTTGGGTCAAATGCTGGTTTCAAAGATATTATTTTTTTAATGATTTCATCAATGATGAATTTTTCGTCTAAAAACTCTTTGTCTAAAAGTTCAAGAGCCTTATTATAATTATTATCACTAATAGAAAGATTCTGAATCAGAGAGTATGCATATCCTTTTAATTTATTTTTTAAGCAGTGAAGTTTAATGGATTCACTTAAATTTTTCTGTAAATCTAAGGAACTCTTAAATTTTGAAATAAAAGTTTTATAAGCAAACTTATCAGTTTCATTGCCCTCAAAGAAACCACAATCTATAGCTCTAAGAACAGATTCACTTAAATGAGAGCAAGTATTTTTTGGAAGGGTTGAATTTTGATCCCCTTTAAATTTTAATTCACTTAATTTTGATTTAATCGAGCATTGGTACAGAATCTGACTACACAACTCCTTATTATGAAGCTCAGGAATGGAGAGAGTTCAACTTCATTATCGTGGTACAATTTTAATTATACTTGTATCCTTTGTTTATATTTTCTTTTAACAACACTTCCTCTACAAGATCCTTTACATAAACTGCATCTTTATCTTTATTATTATCTATAGGCCTACTCTCTATTTGACCAAGATAAATATTTACTTGTGCCTTGAGGGATGAAATGGCTTGAACTATAGGCTTAGATTTTTTATTAACTCTATCATGAAGGGCTTGTATCTCTGGGTCAGACATTTTCGCTGAAATTTGGCTAGAATGACCCAAGGACAAATGAAACCTTGAAGAAAGATGAAATGATGAAAGATAGCCTATCACCAGGCCAAATTCTTTTATTTGAATTTTGAAAAGGTCTATTAGACCAAAGAAAAAACAAAATTTGAAGTTGAAAGTGATCTAGGCCTAGAATGCCTAACTTTGAAATTGAATTTTTGTGAAGGCGAAAAAAATGAAGATATGGCCTACCACCAGACCAAATTATTTGATTTGAATTTGAAAGGTTTAGAACTTCATCAAACCACAAAAAAAAAACAAATTTTGAGGTTGAAAATGACCTAGGCCTAGGCCTAAGTTTGAGCTTGAATTTTTTAGGAAATCACTGTAAAGCAGGGATGGCACGGAAAAAATCAATTGATTTTTGCAACTGATTTTTTCACATGATTTTTTGCTCCAAAAAATCATGATTCTTTGCTTATTTTGATTTTTTGCTTTTTTTTATGTTTTTTAAGTTATTTAGATATTTAAGTGATTTAACTTCAATAAAAATAAAAAATTAGAAATAATAAATATCATAGCAAGGCTACTCTGTTTCAAATTTCTGCACTATAAAAATGTCAACAAAAGATCATGTTTCAAACATGTTTCTTTTATTTCTGATGTAATATATTATCCTTATTACAATTGAAATAACACACTTTAGTGTTGTTTTATCATTGTGTAATAGACTATAAGCCCTATTTTAAGATTTTCAACTCAGATATAGGGCCTAGTGTGTTTATATAATAATACCTAATCGAACTCTAAAAAAGTTGTTACAAATGTATATTTCGCGTTGACGTCACTCGAATCTCAAAAATCGAAAAAATCCAAAAAATCAAAAAAATCAAATATTGATTTTTTTCTCAAAAAATCCAAAAAATCCCCAACCCTGCTGTAAAGTAATGGTAAGGCAATGATGCATTGCTTACCTAACTCTCATACCAAATTTTGAATTAATTACACTAAGACTATACTAAATAATACCTAAACGACCCATAACTTAAGACAAAAACCCAATAGGCTAGTCTCGATAGGCCACGTGGCTTCTACCGTCTCTATTATTTTCTATGTTCAAAAAACCTTAATTTTAAAAATGTATTTTCCTAACATCAGAGTCTATTGTAATTACTGCTATAAGCTTCGGAGATAGGTTAGATTATAATTTGCAATATTGCTAGCACGAGTTATCAAGAACTTGCAACAAATCCGTTCGTTAAGACCTATATAGATTACACAATTGAACAAAAAAGTCTTTGAATGATAAAAGAACTAAAAAAAAATAATATATAAATACAATTGTGTAACTACATAATCCTTACCTTGGGTTTGTTGGTTATTCAAAGACTTTTTTGGTCCTTGAGGTAGCTCTATTAGTTTTTAAGATAACTCGGCCTTTTTGGCTTTATTAAATTATAACTAACTAACTTATTAGGTTAAATTTGTAAGGTGAGTAGGAGGTAAAGAGAATAGAGGTAGGTTGATAAAGGTTGAGAAAGGGAAAATTACAATTAACCTACTAACTCTTTACATTTTGATTAAAATTTTTGATTTTTTTCACAAGCACGACTAAATAGGACGGTTTTTGAATTTGAAGTGATTATAGTGATTTTTGGCGTTTAGGGAATTCTTGTAATTATACTCAATATTGGCAAAGTACAAATTCCACTAAATAATATAAGTTGATACTTATGACTTTTTTTATATCTTACATCCTAATACGGTACTAAAATAAAATAAAATAGAAGAGACATAAGCGAAAGTATATAATAGTTATTATATCCTAAAATAAACTAATAAAATAAGCAAAATAGAAGATATATATGTGGAAGTATATAATAGTTTTTATATTGGTCTTAGACCATTTTGTAATGATTTTGTTTAGGACGACTTTTATTATTATTTTGGAGTAAAGAATATTTTAGAGTTGTTTTGGAATATTAGATAATTACTGAAATAAGTGCAGTGAAATAATTCTTTTAACTAATATATTTTGTAGTTGGAAAAGGTAAAATAAGGAATTAAAACTATCCAATCACGATTAGTTTATTTACCCTAAAAGCCTTGTTTACTGACGAAATATAGCCTTATATATATATATATAAATATATATATATATATATATATATATATAGTATATATATAGGGACATATATAGTATGAGTATATAATATATATATAATATATATATATATATATATATATATATTATATATATAGTATATATATATATATAGATATTTATATATATATATTTTATTTATAATATATATATATATATATATATAATATATATATATATATATATATATATATATATATATATATATATATATATATATATATATATATATATAATATATATATAATATATATATATAATATTAATATATATATAATAGTTAATACTGTAGACAGCGACCCAACATATTTTGAGAGCCGAAAATTATCTAAGTTGCAAAAAAATCTTGCTAAAGTCAGAAACAGCCTAATTTGTAAGTTTTTTTAAGAAAGTCTTTTAGTGGCAAGCTTCGGAATTTATGCCAGAAGACTTGGCCAACAAAACAAATTTTCTTAAAAAATCCTACTATAACCTTAACTTATATTTGCTGGATTCTTTAGAGCCATTTTTTTTGGAACCTAGAAAAATTTTTCGGTCCGAAAATGTGGGCGTGCCTGTGTACTAGATCATACCAACTATATTAGTATATTGAAGGCTATACTTTATATAATTATAATATTAATATATATATATAATATAATTATATTAATGATAGGATATATCCTCACTATATATAGTAAATATATATATATATAATATTATTATTTATATATATATATATATAATTATATACCTATATAATAGAAATAATTAATAGCTATATAGAGTATTATTATATTATTACTATATTATTATTATTATTTAGTTAATATATTATCCTTTATTATAATATATATATATTATATATATAATATATTATATATATAAATAAAGTATTTATATATATACCAAAGGTGGCACCGTTAATGAGAAAGTTAACGTCGTTAATTCTTAATCGTAAAAAAAAAAATTAACGTTGCGTTAACCATTAATAGCGTTTATCGGTGTAAAGAATGTAGCGAAGTTTAAACGTTGAATCGTTAACGTTAACCATCTTCAAATTTTTTTTTTTTTTTTTTTTTTTTTTTTTTTTTATTTTGTTTTTTTTTTTTTTTTTGTTTTTTACAGTTGTCACAATCACTCACGGGCAGAGCCCTTATTCAAGGAGGGAAATGTTGACCGCCTAAATATCTATCAGTTATAGCGCAATTACGTCAGTTCTTCATCAATAGACGCAGGCTATTAAAGTGAGGAGATAAATCAGCTAAACACAAAATTAGATGGAAAGAGAGTTCCACAGAACATGTGGGGAAGGAAAAAGGAAGCACCGCAGCGAAGTAGCCTGGAGTTACCAATATCTACACAAAAACTCGCAGCGCAGATACAGCACCTTGCTGCTACTAGGCGTCCGTAAAGGTAGTGGTTACGCTAGTGGTAAGTTCCTCGAACCACCTGCCGGTGCGAATACCATATAGAAAAAGAGATTAAAGCACACATCGCCAGACTCGCAAGATAGAGGTTCAAAGGTAACTAGGAAAGTACGATATAACACAGTTCTCATAAAGCCCTTATATGGCTTTTGATGCGACCCTGTCTCAAAATCCGGGGTGAACACAGAGCCCCCTCCCGCACCCCCCAGATATCAGAACATACTTCATTACCGAGGCCGGAATATGAGGCCCTTGTATAGCTGGAGTAACTGA
This sequence comes from Trachelipus rathkii, assembly GCA_015478945.1. Taxonomy (NCBI): domain Eukaryota; kingdom Metazoa; phylum Arthropoda; class Malacostraca; order Isopoda; family Trachelipodidae; genus Trachelipus; species Trachelipus rathkii. The sequence continues at coordinate 16,787 of JABUQX010048733.1, read as the reverse complement.
GAAGAGAAAAAAGGTGTCTCGGCAGTCTAAACAGAACTCCCAAGTTTCTTTGAAGCCGCCCCAGCAACCGTTGTGATGGGAGCTTTCCAAGACATTTTTTTTATTTGAGTAGTGCTCGAAGTGAGTTGTGGTAGAATATAGTGGAAGCAGGAGAACGAAATAAGCCGGTCAAAAGAGAACTAGGAAGTAGAGGATGATTGTGTAGATGTAGAGATGTTGGAAGTTGGCGTTTAAAGATATTGAACACAAGGTTGATGATCGACTCGCCACGCTGGCTAGGAATTCGTTATTAGCATGCGAAATTAGAATCGAAAGGATTTAAGCGAGAGGCAATCTAGAAGTAAAATGATGCACAGAATTGAATATGAGGTTGAAGAATGAGAGGTCGAGTCACGCATGTGAGTGGAGTAGAGTTAGGATGTGCAGGTGATGAAGATTCATAAGAAAGAGTAGGATATAAATAGGAGGATGAGACGAAACCCTGCAGGAATCTCCACTATACAGAAAAAGAAGAGAAGGTTCGCTTCTGATCAACCGATAGCCGATGTAGAGCGACGTTGAAATGGAAGCGGATGGACATAAGTAAGCAAAGAAAGGGAAAGGAGGGACTGGAGAGCAATGATGATGCCATACTGGTCAAATGCTTTGAGGAGTATGTCAAACGCCACTACGCAAGTCTTGCCAAATGTAGGTCTAAGAGCGGCAAAAAACCAAGATCGGTTAAATAGAAAGTTATATCGCCAAGTAGACTTTGACACCCAAAAGCGTGTCCGTACTAGCGATCGCAAAGAAGAGAATGAGATTCCAGATGCTCTAAGAAGTGAGAGTTGAAGAAGGGTTTCAAAGACCTTAGATAGAATACAAGTGAGAGTATAGGGCGATAGTTAGAAGGATCATGGCGCTTCCCTTTTTTGCGGAATAGGTTGGACATGTGCGCGCTTGCTTCAAACACTGAGGAAAAGTGCTAGCATTGAGACATAGTTTTGAGACATAGAGAACATAGTTGAACGAGGGGTGGTGTCAGCACGTAAGCACATTCTCTCAAAACTCGGGCTTTTTCCAACCCTGTGTTAAACATTACTAAACTGGATAATAACCGAGTAAATATAAACACATTTTGAGCCATTGAGAGGAAGCGTTTAGGAAATTTTTGAAAAAAAAGTTTATCTCTTTATCGAAATCGAATCTAATTCATTTAAAATCTGATAGAAAATATTTTATAAACTCGTAAATTAAGTTAACGGTTAACGGATGTAGGGGAAAATTTTAACTCGTTAATAGACGCTCCTCAATTTTTTTCGAAATTAACAAAGCGTTTAAGGTTAAACGAAAAAATTTAACGATGTTAATTAACGGATTAACGCTTAACGCGTTAATGCCCACCTTTGTATATATAGTTATATATATAGTGACTTATTATATATATATATATAGTTATATATATATATACCCCCTAATATATACTCTATATATTAGTCCCGTTATATATATACTATATATATAATATATATATATATATATATAATATATATAATTATATATAATACTATATATATATATTATATATATATATTATATATATATATATCTAAATATATTATATATATATATATATATATATATATATAGTATATATATATATATATATATATATATATATATATATATATTATATATACTATATATATATATATATATATATATATATATATATATATATATATATATATATATTTGAACACATAGTAAATAAATAAAACAAGAAAAATGAAATAAAATGAATTAAAATATAAAATAAAATAAAATATGAAATAAAATACAAAAATGAGTATTAATACTAACCAGTAACCATATATATAAAAATAATTTTTGGCAAGAAACAAAAATAATATATCAAAAAATAATCATAGTATAAATATTTTTAAAACATAGTTACCTCCACATTTCTTGCTGGTTTTCCCCTTTATCCGTCTCAGAAGATCCGTGTTAGTGCGCGCTATTAACGTTTAAAAATTTTAAAATTTAAAAATTGTTAATTCTTAGTTCTTTGTTTATCGTATTTAATTGCTTTTTGTGCAAATTTGATTTTGGAAATGAGAATTCATGATTGTCTGTTTTTATGTTGAAGAGACTCTTGCTTGAAGCTGCATATAGATTTGAAGTGCCTGATAAGATTTGAAATGTCTGATAAGAAATTAAAATTAAGATTTTGGCAGTGGGGCCTCTCACTTACGGGTCATATGATAAGTGGGAAGATTTTTTTTTCTTAGACTTCTGTCATGTTCTTTTTCTTAATTAAATTATATTTTTAGTGCATGTTTGCAAGGAGATTCACCCCCAGTCTGCGTGGAACCGAGGGTTGGCCGATTGGGAGATTGGAACATTAGAAATAAATAGACAGTATCAAGACTGTCCAAGTCAAGCCAACAAAACTAATCACCAAACAACATGTTCATGCTAATCCATAAAGCACCCTAGGGCTTCTCAATAATTATATATACAGAGTACACAAAGTCTAAAACATGCTCATGCAAATACACAAAGCACTCGAGGACTTGTCAATAAATAATTTATACACAAAGTCTACAACTAAAACTAAAAACTATTTAAAGTATATTGCTAACTACACTACAGCTTTAGGTAATTGTGTAGTATTACTGACTTGAGTTTACGTACATAGCTAGGTACTATATTAAAATTATAAACATTTCATTTACAAAAATAGTTTTAAAAAATTATTTGAATTTTTTTTTTTTTTATGAATTTTTGTGTATTTTACGTAGCTATATATTTTAAAGGAAAATATATAAAATAACGTTCCAAAAATTTTATACGGCTAATTTTCTCATATTTTTTTTTAGGGATATCGCTATCAATGCTTTGTTCTGATCTTTTATATATTGATTTCATTAATATTTGGTAATTGTTTAGTATTACTGACTTGAGTTCATGTACATAGTATATTAAAATTATAAATATTTCATTTACAAAAATGGTTTTAAAAAATTATTTGAAGTTTTTTTTACGCATTTGAGTTTATTTTGAGTAATATTTTTACTAAAAAATATTAATAGTAACACTCTGAAAATCATAACAATTCAGCTTTTTTTTCCGTTTGTATAGGGATGAGGAATCACTGTTGAAATGCGTTTCAGATTATCAATATATCAATATCACTTTTTTTATAATCAATTTCACTAATTTCGAGGAATCGATATTATAGACAAAGTGTACGTAAATAACATAACAGAAATATATATTTATACTGTGTAAATAATATCAAAGAAAATAAAAATTTGTAACAAGTAGTAAAACAAAGTTTTAAATAGTTTAAAAAGTACAAATTAATATCACACAAATACAAAAAAAAAAAAAAAAAAATATATATATATATATATATAAATATATATATTATATATATATATATATATATATATATATATATATATATATATATATATATATATATATATATATATAACTTTATTGTGACTGTTTTCTGAAAAAAAAATTCTAAGCTCAGAAAAATTTCTAAGTTTAGAAAAGTTTAGTTAAGTTTAGTTTTTTAAGAAAATTATTTAGTAGCAAGCTTCTGGCATAATTCCAGAAGCTTGCCACTAAAGAATTTCTTAAAATTTTTTACATAAACTTAACTTTTCAGAACCTTTAGAAATTTTTTTGAACTTAAAAATTTTTTTCAGAAAAAATAGTCACAGTATAGTATCTATGAATATTAGTGATGGGACGATTAATCGTCATTGTCATCGTCATCGGCAAAAATCGGCATATTTTTTTACATCGTCATCGTCATTATCATCGGCAAATTTCGCCGATTATTTTGCCGATTAATTGAACAAATATTAAGAATTTTGAATAATATTAAAACTAATAATAATAATAATAATAATAATAATAATAATATAATATAATAATAATATATTTTATATATTATATATATACCGTAACACGGGGTAACTTGGAATGATTTTTTTGTAGATTCAAAATATTTTTATGATGCAATTATATAAAATGGTTAGTAAATAAATGAAAATACGCCTTAATCATTGGTCTATATTTACCTGCTAGTTATTTGCCCATTCTGCTGTTTTTATCTTCATAGGAGGCTCGTAAGTGTGGTAAGGTGTAGAAACTTGATGATGGGTAACTTGGAACGGGTGTTCCAAATCATCCAGGGAGGCCATTTCAAGCTAAATTCTTGACAGTAAGTACTTAAATTTATCTTAAAACTAATTTCTAGAGTTATCTAATTTTAAATTAAATTAAATTAAATTAATATTTTATTGCTGTTGCCAATTCCGTCTCCTCTGACTCAGCCTCCTTTCTCCTTCTTCTATGTACTCTCCAAATTTCATCCTTCTACAGGCATTTCCTATTTTTAAGGGCTGGCACCCCCCGTTTACGACAAGGTTACGCCATAGGAAAGGGGTATACCAAATTTGTGGAGAATACAAGCTCTCTAACTTCATATTCTATGCACTATGTGTTTTCTTCGGAGGACCCCCTCCGGGGGGGTCCACAGACACCCTTTACGAAAATAAAATCCTCATATTCGAGTTCTATGGGCTGGATAACATATATAAGGACACCAATATTGTATTATACAAATATTTACTAACTCGACACAGCACCGGTGCAGGCTCCAAATCCGACTCCTCCTTACTTCTTCCTCCTCTATGCAATCTCCAAATTTCATCCTTCTACGGGCATTTCCTATTTTTAATTTAATGATAAGTTTGTTTAAATCTATTTAATAGTCTCAAAAAGAAAAATAATTAGTAGAATAATGCATTTTAAAATCAATGGGTGTGTTCCAAGTTACCCACTGAATGTGTTCCAAATTGCCCCATGGTTAAAAAAAATTTCAAAAAATTAAAACCGTTAAAAAATTTTTTTTTCAATTATGGAAAAAAAATACCTTATATGACCCTTATCCTACATGCAAAATTTGGGGGGGGTCAGATATTCCTGACCGCAAAAACGGGGTAATATTTTTCAGGGGTGTGAAAAATAGAAAAAATGAAAAACTACACATTTGCATGTAAAACAGGATAGTAAAGGTTTGTGTTTTACATTCATATACCATCTAAAAGAGCATCATTTTACGAACAAAATGAGCCTAAAACCACCTTTCTACTCCAAATAGTTTAGGAGTTATCAACAAAATGTGTACATTGGTCAAAAGTGTTCCAAGTTACCTCATGATCCAAGTAACCGTATATATATACTTTTTGGATACTATCATTTTTACATTATAGTTTTTGTGGATATATATATATATATATATATATATATATATATATATTAATATATATATATATATATATATATATATACCCATTTTGCTTATGGTATGTATGACATTCCAGTGCCTAATGGTTAGCCTTTCTGTTATGCGTTCATATCCACACTCATCCTCCAGACAACATATCATATGCACATACTTATATCCACACCCCTCTCTAGACCAACATCTTACCAGGACATCCCTATCCCTTATAATCCATACGTGTAGGGAGGAAAAAATTGCCCACATCGTAGTCCTGCGGTGTCGTAAAAGGCGACTAAGGGACGGTGGTAGTGAGGTTGGCCTGCCTACTACCACTTAACTTTTGCCAGGAATGTAATGCATGCCTCGGAGAAGGTCGTGAGCGCAGTACAAGCGCCCTTCTATCCTTCGGCGAAAATGTATGATTCCGTATCTGTATATAAAATGTCAGAGGAATAAATGTTGAGGAGATTGAGGAGAGAGGTGATGGATGTATTTAGGAAAGGGCAAAATTTGATTTGCTCGCTGTGACTGAAAACAAAGATTGAAACGAAACGGTGAAAATGAGTGGTATGGTGTGAAATGTGTTTGTGTTGCTGTGGAAAAGAATGAGAGGGGATAGAAGGATTTGCAATTCTGATGAGTGAGTTGTGGTAGAGAGCTATGGTATATTTTGTGTGTGTGAGTACTAGAAGTCTAAAGGTTAAATTTAAGTTGAAAGATCAAATTTGTGTTGGTTTGCAAACATATGTCCATTGAAGCGGTATGTGAAAAGAGTACGATTTTCTGGGATAATACTGCATGATGTTTTGGTGAGAGTGGGAATAGGAGTTCAGTTTCATTTGCCACATATTGCCCATTCAAGGATTTTTTTTTTACAGTTGTCACCACCACTCACGGCAGAGCCTATTCAAGGAGGGGTTGTATTACTCTCAAAGTTCACCCTCTAGCGCAAATTACGCATATGAGCACAGACGCAGGCCTTTAAAAAGTGAGGGGATTAAATTCAGTAGGAAATACACAGAAGATGGAAGAGAATCCACAAAACAGAGGTGGTGGGGAAAGAAGGAAGCACCACAGCAAACGAGCCTGGAGTTTACCAATGTCAGCACAATACTCGTGCGAAGATACAGCACCCCATTGTGCTACGAAGGCGTCGTAAAGGTGGTGGTACGCGAGTGATAAGTTCCCCCGAGCACTTGCGCTGCGGTACCTATAGGATTTAGCAGATAAAGCACCAACATTCGCCTTTGCCAAAGATAGAGGGTCAAGTTGAACTGGAAAAGTTGCAGAACAGGTTTATAAGCCGTTTTGCCGTTGATCGACCCTGTCCAAAAAGCCGGGTGAAACCAGAGCCCCCCCCCCTCCCAGATAGTGAGAGCAGTACTCCATACATGGGCGGATTGAGACCTTTGTATAGCCGGAGCAAACTGAGAAAAGAGGAAATTTCTCACAGTTCTAAACAGATCTTCCAGTTCTTTGAGGCCGCCCCCCTAGCAACCATTGTGGTGTGAGGTTTCCAAGAACATTTTTTTGGTCATGTTAAGGCCAAGGATGTTTACATTGTTCAACAGGAGAGACGACAGAAACGTCGAAAGAGGCCAGACAGGAAGTTAAAGGGTATTTTGGAGAAGGAGATTTGTAAAAGTTGGGGTTTTAAAGAATTGAATTTCACAAAGTTATTTCTATCCATCAGCGAGAATAAAATCGGAAAGATTAAGACGAGAGGCAATTCTAGAAGTAAAAGAGGGAGTAGAATTGATATGAGTTAAAGAATGAAGGGTCGAGTCATCGGAATACGAGTGGATAGAGTTAGAGGTGCAGGTGAGAATAATTAATGAAGGTTAGGAGTAAAATAGGAATTAATACACAAACCCTGAGGAACACTCTATTGGCAGAAAAGAAGAAGAAGCCACCCATTAACATCAGCCGATATTGAATGATTTAAAGAAAGCTAGATATAAGAAAGCAAAGAGAAGGAGAAACCAAAGGAGGTTGAGTTGGAGAGCAGTGACGCGTGCCATACTCGGTCAAATGCTTTGGATATGTCACCACGCAAGTCTCCCCGTAGTTCCTAAGAGCGAAAAATCATAAATCGGTTTGATAGGAATGTATATCGCCAGTAGACTTCGTGCAGCGAGAGCCGTACTGGCGATCGGAGTGAGTTTCCAGATGATCTAAGAAGTGAGTTGAGAAGGGTTTCAAAGATCTTAGATAGAATACAAGTGAGAGCTACAGGGCGATAGTTAGAAGGATCAGAGCGGCTTCCTTTTTTCGGAATAGGTTGGACATGTGAGAGCTTCCAACACTGAGGGAGGGAAAGTGCTAGTATTGAGACATAGAGAATATAGTTGAGCTAGGGCCGAAGAGATTAGCCCTTTCAGTTGGAGAATTAGCAACACAATGATCAGATCAAATAAGAGGAGGAAAGGCAGATTTACAGAAGTTGCTAGAGATGAAAGATTTGTCAGTAGGAGAACCAAGGAGGTTAGCGCACTTTCCTTTGATGAAAGCCAGCTTTGCTCGTCGAAGAGTATCCCTGCAACGAATTCTAGCTGAATGAAAATAGCGAGAGTGATAGGAGAACGAGAATTTTTCCTCACCCTCAATAGGCACTGTCTCTAGCCTGAATGGCCAGAGAAAAGCACGATCGAACCATGGATTATGAGGAAAGAAAGATTTAGTTTTAGAAGGAATGAATGAGGAAAGGAAAAAATTTATCTGAAGAAGGAAGAACCTGCTCATCCCATCAACGATTCCAGCTCCCCCTTATCTTTTAATCTTTATACATCCATCATTATTCCTTATTGAGGTAGCCAATTTGCTATCATTTGCAAACTTGGAACCTTACATTTAAGTCCCCGGTCTAAATATTTTATACATGTATGCAGAACAGCCACTTGACCTAAGAAATCGTTACGGACCAACAAACATGTCTCCTCATTTTCATTAATAAATACTTCATTTTCAATGATTAACTATTATTATTATGTATTATTATTATTATTATATTATATTATTATTATTATTATTATTATTATTATTATTATTATTATTATATTATTATTATTATTATTATTATTATTATTATTATTTATTATTATTATTATTATGAGATTAAGGATTCAAAAATTTTGATCGCTAAAATAATTTCGGAAGGGAACCCCTTGACCCTCCTGTCTACAGCCTTTTAATATTATATATATATATATATTATATATATATATATATATATATATTATATATATATATATATATTTATATATATATATATATATATATATATATATTATATAATATATATATATATAATTATATATATAATATATATAATATATAATATTATATATATTATATAATAATTATATAGAGAGAGAGAGAGAAAAAAAAAATTTTTAATATAGTTTTTTTCAAATAATTCGTCATCGGCATCGTCATCGATAAAATTTACTGTAATCTCATCGTCATCGTCATCGGCAAAATTTCATAATCGTCCCATCACTAATGAATTATGCCATATTATATATATATATATATATATATATATATATATATATATATATATATATATATATATATATATATATATATATATATATGACTATATATATATATATTATTTAGTGATTGGGACGATTATGAAATTTTTGCCGATGACGATGACGATGACGATTTAGAAAAAATATGCCGATTTTGACGATGACGATGACGATTAATGAAAACTATTAAAAATTCTCTCTCTTCTTTCTCTCCTTCTCTCTCTCTCTATATATATATATATATATATATAATATATATTATAATATATAATATATATATATATATATTATATATATTATAATATATACATATATATATATTATATTATATATTTATTATTATATATATATGTACGGTATATATATATTATATAAAATGTAGACAGGAGGGTCAGGGGTTCAACCTCCCGAAATTTTTTTTTAGCGATCAATATTTTTGATTCCTTAAGTCTCAATGAATAATAATAATAATTAATAATTTAATTAATAATATAATAATAATTAATAAATAATTAATAATAATAATAATAATAATAATAATAACAATAACAATAAAAAACAATAATAATAAATAATAGTAGTAATAATAATAATAATCATAATAATAATAAATAATAATAATAATAATATAATAAAATAATAATAATAATAGTTAATCAACGAAAATTAGGAAAAGTATTTATTAATGGAAATGAGGAGACATTTTTGTGGTCCGTAAGATTTCTTAGGTCAAGTTGCTGTTCCTCATACATGTATAAAATGTTTAAGACCAGGAACTTAAATGTAAGGTTTTCAAGTTTGCAGATGATAGGCAAATTGGCTACCTCAATAAGGAATAATGATGGATTTATAAAGATTTAAAAGATAAGGAGGGAGCTGTAATCGTTGATGGGATGAGCAGGTTCATTCCTTCTTCAGCTAAATTTTTCTTTCCTCATTCATTCCTTCTAAAACTAAATCTTTCTTTCCTCATAATCCATGGTTCGATTGTGCTTATTCTCTGGCCATTCAGGCTAGAGACAGTGCCTATCGGGTGTGGAAAAATTCTCGTTCTCCTATCACTCTCGCTAATTTTTCATTCAGCTAGAAATCGTCGCAGGGATACTCTTCGACGAGCCAAAGCTGCGCTTTCATCAAAGGAAAGTCGCTAACCTCCTTGGTTCTCCTACTGACAAATCTTTTATCTCTCTAATACCTTCTGTAAATCTGCCTTTCTCCTCTTATTCGATCTGATTGCATTTTGTTGCTAATTCTCCAACTGAAAAGGCTAATCTCTTCGGCCCCTAGCTCAACTATATTCTCTATGTCTCAATACTAGCACTTTCCTTCCCTCAGTGTTGGAAGCTCTCACATGTCCAACCTATTCCGAAAAAAGGAAGCCTCTCTGATCCTTCTAACTATCGCCCTGTAGCTCTCACTTGTATTCTATCTAAGATCTTTGAAACCCTTCTCAACTCACTTCTTAGATCATCTGGAAACTAATTCCGATCGCCAGTACGGCTCTCGTTGCTCGAAGTCTACTAGCGATATACATTACTATCTAACCGATTTATGTTTTTTTTTCGCTCTTAGGAACTACGGGGAGACTTGCGTGGTGGCGCTTGACATATCCAAAGCATTTGACCGAGTATGGCACGCGTCACTGCTCTCCAAGCTCCCCTCCTTTGGGTTTCCTCCTTCTCTTTGCTTACTTATATCTAGCTTCCTTTCAAATCGCTCAATATCGGCTGTTGTTGATGGGGCGACTTCTTCTTCTTTTCAGTCAATAGTGGTGTTCCTCAGGGTTCTGTCTTATCTCCTACTTTATTCCTACTTTTCATTAATGATCTTCTCACCTGCACCTCTAACTCTATCCACTCGTATTCCGATGACAAGTTTTTAATAAGTTAAATCATAATAATTTACTTAATGATTATAATGGGAATTGCCTCTCTTCTTAATCTTTCCGATTTTATTCTCGCTGATGGATAAAAATAACTGTGAAATTCAATTCTTTAAAAACCCAACTTTTACAAATCTCCTTCTCCAAAATACCTTCTAACTTTCCTATCTCTTTCGACGGTTCTGTCGTCTCTCCTGTTGACAATATAATAAAAACATCCTTGGCCTTAACATAAACAAAAAAATGTCTTGGAAACCTCACATCACAACGGTTGCTAGGGCGGCCTCAAAGAACTGGAAGTTCTGTTTAGACTGTGAGACTTTCCTCCTATTCTCAGTTGCTCCACTATACAAAGGTCTCATCCGCCCATGTATGGAGTACTGCTCTCATATCTGGGGGGGAAGGCTCTGGTTTCACCCGGCTTTTGGACAGGGTCGAGTCAACGGCAAAAAGGCTTATAAACTGTTCTGTACTTTCCAGTTCACTTGACCCTCTATCTTTGCGAGGCGATGTTGGTGCTTTATCTCTATCCTATAGGTACCGCAGCGGCAAGTGCTCGAGGGAACTTATCACTCGCGTACCACCACCTTTACGACGCCTTCGTAGCACAATAGGTGCTGTTATTGCTTCACGAAGTATTGTGTGACATTGGTAACTCAGGCTAGTTTGCTGTGGTGCTTCCTTCTTTCCCACCACCTCTGTTTTGTGGAATTCTCTCCCATCTTCTGTATTTCCTACTGAATTTAATCTCCTCACTTTAAAGCTGCGTCTGTGCTCATATGCGTAATTTGCGCTAGAGGGTGAACTTTTGAGAGTACTACACCCCCTCCTTGAATAGGGCTCTGCCCGTGAGTGGTGGTGACAACTGTAAAAAAAAAAATCCTTGAATGGGCAGATATGTGGCAAAGAACTGAATCTCCTATTCCCCCCATCCAAAACAATCATCAGATTATCCCAGAAAATCGTACCCTCTCTTCAACATTACCTCAGATGGACCATATGTCGCAACCACACAAATTTTGGACCTTATCAAATTTAAATTTAACCTTTAGACTTCTAGTACTCACACACACAAAATC
>JABUQX010048733.1:0-2500 GCA_015478945.1 Trachelipus rathkii | reverse complement strand
ATTGGGGGTAAGGTGCATGTCATGCATCGGAAAAGGAAAAGCGGTAGAAGAATATGACAAAAGGCGAAAAGAAAGCCCAGCCCTTACCGCCCCCTCTCTACCATTAATTAGTGAGAACTCCGTCACAGACAGAAAATCCACCCTAGAGCATCACAGGACCGCGACGACCCTCACTATGGTAAATCGTCAATGTAAGGGTTCATCCCTAGGCCCAGGGCCACAAACATGCCCCCATACAAAACCCCGCCATTCACTCCTATTATGCACCTTTATTCTTTGCCTCTGCCAAACCTCACATTCTCACATCTCTACTTCAGAACATCAACAATACTCAACCGACTCAATCCACTTTCTTTTCGGTCTCCCAGCCGGTCAACACACTCACCATATACATCCTGCTTAACCAACGACTATCATCATCCTTCCCACATGACCAAACAACCATCTCAACATACTTCATTTTATTCTCTCATTTACCCCTTTCTTCACCACACAACTCTCTAATAAGTTCCATTCTCATTTTTATTAATTCTTCTCACACCTAGCATTTCCCTAAGATTTGTCCATCTAAACACATTGAACTTTAGATCTATACTTCTTATTCCAGACCATATTCACTACTATACAATAATACAGGTAAACAACATACCCTCATGTAAGAAACTATCAAGCACACTCAAGACTTAGTCCCTTTACATTCACCAACGATTTAATTGCACCGGCAACCTTCCTTGCCATTCACAACTTTCTTACTACACTCAGGCATCATTCCGTCTCCCTTCTCATCCAACAACATACCCTAAATACTTTTAAACTTCAGACACCTGTTTCAGCTTGCTCACCATCTAACATAACTTCACACTGGAGACCATCCTCATTCACAACCATAACCTTTCTCTATCTACGTATACTTTCAAACCCCTCCATTTTTACACACCCTGCCAAATCTCTCTTTACCAATCCTCTCAAAGCTCTCTTCAGATTCTCCACACAGAACCAAATCATCTGCATATAATAGGTAGGGCCCCCCCCACTCATCTCCATTCTCCATCATCCTACACCATTTCCCGCCATCCCCACCTCGAATTCTTTCATAACCCCATCCATTTATAACAAATGAATAATCAAGCAGGACATTAACACAACCCTGTCTTCACTCCTATTAAATCCTAAACCAATCACCATTGACACCATTTATTCTTTACACCACGCTTGTCAACTATCGGTCAAAATTTACATACTTTTGATTCTTTCATTCAGAAGACCCTACCCCATATAGCTCTTTCCATATATCACTGAAGCGTACCTACCAATATAAGGACTATCCTCATAATAGTCCTCCATACATACGCCTGTTTTGCTTAATCCTCCATAAAACCTAAAAACAAATTATTCTTCTCTCTTCCATATTTTCATACATCTAATTTTTCTTCCTGGCAATGTATCCAAAAGATTATGTTGACCCTACTTCACCACGATTTTTATCCACTCCTAACCTCACCTTGTTCTTCCACACACTTTCTAGTTCGGCTTCAGCTCACTCGACACTAGGGAATGCCGAGCCGGATAAGAGCTACGGGATTTGCCACGGTGGCCAGGCCGGGGTCCATGTTCTCTTGCCTCCTAATTTAAGCCCTCGACACAGAAAGGCCTAGGATAACGTTAAGCTACTTATTAGGTATTTTATGTTCAATCCAAAAAACTATTCCTGAGAGTGTCTTTGAAACTCTAGGCTGAATGTTATATATATGCATTTCAATTAATTAATAGACTTAGTATTAATTATAATAACAAAGACAGACATTAATAATTAGAGATCTATAGATAAATAATTTTGAAATTATAAATTTTGAGAGAAAATAATTGAATTTTCTTAGCTATGAATAATATATCGTTCTGATTAAATAAATAGTTATAATATATAAAATAAATAATATATATTATACTTATATTGCATAACCTCAAATATATAAATAATGCAACTTTTCCCCGTTAGTTGGATAGTTAATATAGCTATAATATATATATATAATAATACTTATATTTATACTTGTAATACTCTTCCTATCTGACTAATATTGTTTATCTGTGAATTATTTTGACATAAATGTAAATATTCATAATATTACGTTTCTTCCCTTATATTTTTCCTACTGTATTCTCTTATCCCTCTTCCTCTTATTCCCTTACTTCTCATACTCACTATATTACTCACTATATAATACTTTAATATATATTATATATATATATATATATATGTATGGCTATATATATCTATATATAAACTTTCTTAGGTATAATATATACGGTTTAAGGGCTGGGTAAATAATTATTTTCATATAAGTATTTGAACATATATCTATAAGGATGTGTACTCATATTATTATATATATTTGTATTTCTTTCATTTTTTCTCCATTTACCATTTTACCCCGATTCAAAATTTGGCGACCGCATTTTTTTAAAGCAAATAAAATATCATTATAATACAGTTTTTCAT
>JABUQX010048732.1:50000-72376 GCA_015478945.1 Trachelipus rathkii | reverse complement strand
ATATAGTATATATATATATATATATATATATTATATATATATATATGGTGTATTATTTAATCGGAAGTTTATAATTTAAAATTTATAATTAATTATAATTTAAAAAGTATTGTTGGAAAATTATAATTTTATTTATCAGATCAAACTGATAAGAAATAATTAAAAAAGATGTGTGACGGTAGTGAATACAATCCTACGATATATATATAAATATATATATATATATATATATATATATATATATATATATATATATATATATACAGTGGTTTATTTAGGGGGGGGGGCCATGGCCCCCCCCCCCGAAATTTTCTAGACACTAAAAAATTTTAGGTAACATATCCGTTAATTATATAAATTGCAGAAGTTAAATTAATTTTATATAATTCGTCGCTGTCAGGAACAAATTTCGTAAGTCCATTAGTTAAAAGTAAACTTGAAACCATCAGAGAAAATGCAACATTAGAATTTCAGCTGATTTTTGAAGAATGTATAAGCGCATCTAAATCTGAACTGAGTATTGAAATTGCTGTACCAAGAATTAACAAATTCCAAAAAATACAGAACCAACATTTCTACTTCCGACCCACAGACTTATTATCGCACACCCATTTTTATACCATTTTTGGATGATTTAATTCAGCATTAGGAGAGAAGTTTTTAAATTTTCCTTGCAATTTGTCATACTGAACTGTGTATTGTGCTGATATGAGAAGATAAAAATTATTGCGTGAAGCATTTTGCTAAGGAAGATCTCTAAAGCCCAAATGAAGATTTAGTAAAGCAGAATGGGATTTATGGTAGTTGAAATGACATCACAGCACAAATCGTTAGTTGTTCGCAGTCACAATTTCAAATATTTACATCTTGTTGCAAATACCTGCAATTTTACCCGTGTGTTTAATGCTTCAGAAGAAAGAAGCTTTTCAATAAGACTTCTGAAAGCTACTTGAGAAATACTATTGGAGATGAAAGACCTATTGAACTTCCCCTACATACATCGAAATATTGAAACAAAATTGAAGATGTTATCTCAGACTTCGCTCACTATCATGTCAGGAGATTAAATTTAACAATTTAAGGGTTAGATGATTTTAGTAATAGATTTGAATTCTTCCCATTTTTCCTTAGGAATTTAATATTTTATCCTTTCCCTTTTATATATATATATATATATATATATATATATATATATATATATATATATATATATATATATATATATATATGTTATTTTTATATATATAAATATATATATATATATATATATATGTAATTTAGATTTTTTGTTTGGCCCCCCGAAAAAAATTCCTGATGCTATTTGTAATATTAATCTGGATGATTTAGGAAAGGATAAAAGTATGAAAAAGATGTTATATATATATATATATATATATATATATATATATATATATATATATATATATATATATATATATATATATATATATATATATATATATATTCAGTGTATTAACCAAAAAATATGTTATATAAAATCACAGAAAAGCATTATCGGAAAAACTATCGAATCGTTGATAATCAGAAAAACTATCGATTATATTAATAGAAATAGAATACAATTAGCTCAGTTTTCAGCTTGACGAAATCAAATGTGCCCAAATGAATGTCCTTTAGGATATTAAATATCGAAACAGGGGAATTCATCTTATATTCAGTATATTTCTGAGAATTTAAAGACACAAAGTTCAAATTATTCAAATTTGTCTTTGTGAGGTGCTTTAAGATTTAGCAATTAGAGGCATGGTCGGCCATTTTGTATTAAATTCAATATTTCTTGCAAAGTGTGGAGACGAAAAGGACGCTTCAATAAATTTTCAATAACGCAAAATAAATCATCCATTGTTAATAAATAATCAGTAACTCACACCAAAGGAAACACGGGAAACACAACATAATCGTATATAGGACGTGCTTTTTGTTGTTTGTGTGATTTTGTAAGTGTAGGTTTGGTTGATTTGGGAGGCTTTTTTTAAAAAACCGAAATGAGTTGCTATATATATATATATTGTTATTGCTATATAAGGGTTATTACATATATATATATATTGTTATTATTATATATATATATATATATATATATATATTATATATATATATATATATATATATATATATATATATATATATATATATATATATATATATTATATATATATATATATATATATATATATATATATATAATATTAATCAGTATAATAAAATTTATATATATATATATATATATATATATTATATATATATATATAATATATATATATATAATATAAAGAGATGGCTATAAATAATAAAAAAATTAACAATCACACCAAACGTATAATTCATAACTGAACAGAAAGCGGCAAGCTTACCGCTTATATCTTCCATTTAATTAATGAACTTTCTGGCAAAAAGAAAATGCTTGGCTCATGCGCCTCCGAGTAAAATTGAGTCATTTTACGATCGTCAAGGTGGCCGCTTACTTAGCTCTGTTATATATTTCATTTTTACATAGAAAAAAACTCGGATTTATAAATTAAACTTAAGAAATGATATTATCAGTTGCATCAGGTTTGAAGTAGTATTTTTTAAAATGTGAAATTCAAGTTTAAAAATGAAATTTAATTTGTTAATCTAACGTTATAAATAAATAAAATTAAATCATATTATTAAAAATATTTAAAAATATATATATATATATATATATATATATATATTATATATATAAATATATATATATATATATATATATATATATATATATATATATATATATATATATATATATATATATATATATATATATATATATATATAATTGCTTTTAGTATGTTTCACACCGAAAAAGTATGAATAATTTCCATATATTTTAATTCAAATTGTACTTATTTCTTATCTACATGATATATACCGTATATATATATAGTATATATATATATATATATATATATATATATATAAAGAAGAGTTATATATAGTTATTATATATATATATATTACATATATTTATATATATTATATTATATATTATTATTATTATTATATTATTATATATTATATATATATATATATATATTATTATTAGTTGGTTATTATTATTATTATTCAAGTTAATATATATTATATATATTTACATATATATAGATATATAGATATATATGTATATTATATTATTATATATATATACATATATATATATACATATTGTTATTATATATATATATATATATATATATTATACATTATTGTAATGCATATATATATTATATATATATATTATTATTATATATATATATATATATATATATATATATAAAAATATTATTATTATATAAATTTATATTACATATATATATATATATATGGTAAAAGTTACTTAACGCCCACACGGAACGGGAGCTCGGATCAAAAATTTTCACAGGTAGACTCTATAATTTCGAAAATGAAAAAAAAAAAAAAAATCATATCTCAAAAACCACAATAGCTACAGGAAAAAGGAATATATTTTTGGAATCCTGGCAAAATTTTGGTAAGGAAAACAATTAAAGAATACCCCGGCAGATATCGCACCGATGGTGAGTGAGTTGGCCTTCATTTCCGGGGAACTACGGGGTAGGACATTTCCCTTCCGGGAGGTCTCCGAACCCCTGCCTCCCTGGTATTTGCAATGCGGGGTTCCTCCGCCTCTTTACGGGGTATGGAAAACGTGTCCCCCTGTGTTCCCCGTCGGCTCGAGCCCTACATTGCCGTGTAATAATCCCTTTACAAATAATATATATAATATATATGCCCCTAGAGCAGGTTAAAAAAAAAAAAAAAAAAAAATTATTTGACATTACATCATCCATTTATGTATCATAGATGCTACCTGTGAAAAAAATTTTTTTGGATCCGAGCTCCCGTTCCGGTGGGTGTTAAGTAACTTTGTCCTATATATATATATATATAGCAGTTATGTTATATATATATATATATATATATATATATATATATATATATATATAGTTAGTATATATATATTTATATATATATATATATATATATATATATATATATATATATATATATATATATATATATATATATATATATATATATATATATATATATATATATTCATTGATTACATGGATCTGTTATACTTGTCTGCTTTTTTGTTTTTGTTTTGTGTTTTGCTTTTTCCATATATTGTTATTATATGATATAGTAACAATAAATTTCAGTGGCAATAAAGAGGGTGAAAAAATTTTATAGACATAAAAAAAAAAATGTAATTATTTAATAAAATCGTACTTTCTTAAGCATCGTATTTTGGGCAGTTACAGGGAGAAAGTAAAGACTCGCATATTTTCTGAAATGCAAAAATCTTGTTTAGAAAAACCCTAATACAAGAGATAAAATTTACGGCAAAGTAGATCCATCTAAGTTAGGTATAGGTTTACTGCATCGTCTACCCTTATAGGTTAGGTATAGGTTTACTGCATCGTCGACCCATATAGGTTCGGTTTTGGTTTAGGGCCGGACCTTTTAGTTCAGGTTATGATAAGTTTCATTAAGTAACCATAGAATCAATATATATAAAAAAATCAATAAAGAATAAATTTCAGCCAGAAATATTATTTTTTGCCCTACCATATATACTTTCACGTTTTAACACTAAAATACGTTTTCTTTCTCAAGGAAAATGTACGTTCTTGCTTACTTTATTATTTAATTTGTATTATTTTAAAATTTTGTATTTCTTATTACCATTTTAACTTATTGTTAGTATCATAAACTAACAACATATGAATTTTTTTTTACATTAAACAAAATTAACGGATCCATATAACTCATAAGGTATAAGGTCATATATATATATTATATATATATAGTGTATATAGAAGTTATATATATATATATATATATATATATATATATATATATATATATATATATATATATATATATATATATATATATATATATATATATATATATATATAATTATTAAAAATTAAAAAATAAAATCGAGTTTATTATTAAAAAAAAACCTAAAACACAAAATTAACGGATCCATATAACTCATAAGGTCATATATATATATATATATATATATATATATATATATATATATATATATATATATATATCACACTCACACACTCGAGTCTTTATAACTATATATATATATAGGTATATATATATATATATATATATATATATATGATCATTTAGCAGAAACATACACTCCTGCTAAGGAGGCAAAATCTTTTCAGCCTCCTTTTTTTCATTTAATTTCACCTTGGACGATTCTGACATTTCCTCTCCTCTTACTTCTACTCTTCTTGGAAATCATATTGTTTTCCTAGAATTTCAGATTATACTATGCAAAACATCTATTAATGTCAGGAAGGTTAGTGGCCTGGATGGCAATAGTCCTGTTTTTGTGATAGTCTGTGCTTTTTAGTTTTCTCCTTTTCTCGTCCAATTCTATTTTTTTTATGTTTTAGCACAAATACTCATTAATTATCATTGTTGGCAGCGAAGTTTATATAGCCTTGCTGAATCTTCTAACTTTCCCCCTATGAGCTGCTCCTCTCCAAGCTCTTCTCCAAGCTTTCCTCCAAGCTCTCGCTTGTATTCTGTTTAAAGTCTTAAATTTGAAACTATCCTCAATTCTCCTTTCTTGGATCATCTGGAATCTCATTTTCTTCTTTCAGATCATTAGTATGACTTTCGACGCTCGAGGTCAACTTGTGACCTGCATTCCTGTCTCATTGGTTTATGATCTTTCCCTTAGGGACTATGGGGAGTCTTGTGCAATGCTTGACATATCGAACTTTTCTGACCGGATAATCTATGCGTTGCTACCCTCCAAACTCCTTTCCCTTGGACTTCCTCTTATGCTTTTCTCTATCATGTTTAGTTTTCTCTCAACTGGTTCAATTTTGCCATTTGATGAAGCTACTTCTTGCACCTTACTTGTCAATTGCTATGTTCCACAGGGCATCTACTCTCTTCCTATTTTTCATCAGCGACTGTCTCACCTTCACCTCTAATGCTATTTCTTATATTGATGACTCAGTTTTTCATTCTTCCATCTTTTTCAAACCTGCTCTCTTTTGCATCTAGCTATATAGAACTGTTACTCGACTTTAACGTTATTTTTGGTTAAGTTCCTTCCAATCTGAATGGAATTTCCTGGTGGAATCTATCTTAATTTGATAAAACTTTACTTTATAAAGACTCAAATTTTCTCTCTCTCAATCTATCTTAACTTTGATAAAACTATTACTTTATAAAGACTCACATCTCTCTCTCTCTCTCTCTCTCTCTCTCTCTCTCTCTCTCTCTCTCTCTCTCTCTCTCTCTCTCTCTCTCTCTCTCTCTCTCTCTCTCTCTCTCTCTCTCTCTCTCTCTCTCTCTCTCTCTCTCAGGGTCTTCTCTCTCTCTCTCTCTTCTCTCTCTCTCTCTCTCTGTGTAATGGTCTTATCTGTCGATGTGTATAGAAGTGAGCTCACATCTAGAGGGGAGGGAGTTTCTTTTAAAAGCTTCCTTTGAGTAAGATTGAGCGGGGATATGAGCCTAAGGATAAAACTCTTAAGAACCCTGTCCCTTACTTCCAAATCTACCTTGACCTTTGATACGTTATGTGGCAGACTCTCTTTTCTGTAGGTGCAACAACGGCAGGTGCCCAATGATGCTGACCTCCAGCGATCCATTACTGTTACGATACCATGTTGCTAGCGGAAGCTGTTACATATTTTCACACAAATTTATGAGGTAGAGATGTCAATAAAGACCAGCCTTTGCTCGTTATGGGGCTCCTTTCCGCCTATCTCTGTTCCTGTGAACATTCCTACAATCATGTATCGGTTTTTCTCTGATGTATTTATATCTTAGAGCCTGAATCAAACGACTCATATGAGAATTTAGTTTTAACTGGTTGGTTGGTTTTACTTTTTACTTATATTATATATATATATATATATATATATATATATATATATATATATATATTATATATATATATATATATTCATATATATATATATATATATATAGTATATATATATTATATATATCAGTATATATATAATATATATATCATGGGCGTCCGCAACAAGGGGAAGGTAGGGGCACTGCCCCCACCCCCTTGGAATTGGGATCTGAATTTTTCTTATAAATTAAATACTATACTCAATATAAATATATTATATTTATATGAGTGGTGTGTGTGTTATACTATATATATATAATAATATATATATATATATATATATAATATATATATATATATATTATATTATATATATATTAATCATATATATATACTACATACATAATTATTATATATATATTATATGGTGTATATATTAATATGTATATATATATATATATATATATATATATAAGGTGTATTATATATGTAATAATGGGTATGTGTATGTGTGTATATATATAATAATTATTTATATTATATATATATAAATATATAGTAAATATATAAATATTATAATATATATATATATATATATATATCATGGTAATATATATATATATATGGTTAATAAGCTTTGCCCCCCCTGGAAAATTTTCTGCGGACGCCTATGTATATATTAATATTTAGTTTCCCTAAAATCGAAAATTTATGACGTCATCACTGCTCTTTGAGAGAAGTGGAGAAAGTTCTCTTACGTCATTACAATAAATGGAAAATAAAAATAAGCAAATAAAACGAAAGCCTATAGGAGTTATATATTATAAGGAATAAGGTACAAAAACAGACATATCATAATGTGAAGGGAAAAATTGGACTACGTTAACTAAATTAGCGTAAGGCAAATCTAACTAACTAACTAGCTCTAAGATATGCTCCTAAATTAAAAGAATGTGTTTCACTTGGTCATTGAATTAGTATTATAATGTAATATATGATTTTCATTTCCAATTAATAATAATAGTATCCCTACCGCTTTACCAATTTCAAAAAAAATAAATAAAAAGGTTTTAAATACCTTTGTGGTGGTATGTGTGTATAATATTGAATAATATAATATATATTATATAGGGTAATATATATATATATATATAAATATAATATTATATATAATATAATATATTGTGTGTTTAGTATAATATTATATTATATTATATGTAGGATTGTGTGTGTTATATATATATATATATAATATAAAAAATAATGGTCTAGTATACGTCTTTTGTATCCTATCGTTAGCTCTGCTAAAAAATAGTACATGTTATCTTTATGCGACCATGTGATATATTGATCTGTATTATTTAGGGATTTGATGATTCAAAATAATATGTGGTGTTGTGTGATTACCGTGTTACGTTTACGAACTCCTTGTTGTGTGGGTTTTCCTTTTTTTCCCAGGTTTTTAATTTATTTTTGTTTAACTAATGTAGATTGTTGATATTCGGCGATGATGTAACAAGCAAAGATGCAAGAGTCGGGTCTCCTCCGCTTCGCGGGGACGACGTGGTGTATGTATCATTCCCCCCTCCGGGGAGGTCTCCGGGAAACCCCCGCTCGGGTACTGTGAGGTGTACGGGGTTCCTCGCCCCTCCACCTACTGGGGGTATGGAATCGGTTCCCCCCTTTCTGTTTCCCGTCCGGCTCGAGCCCTCCTATTTGCCCGTGTAAATACCTTAACATATAATATATATATATTATATATATTATATATATATATATAAATATATTATTATTATAATATTGGGGGTTGTAATTAAATGTTAATATTAATATATTATTTGATATATATAATATAGTTATGTTTAATATATTAATATGTGTTATTATATATATATTGATTATATATATAGATTATATAATTATATATATATAGTAGATTAAGTATATATATATATATATATCATATATATACTAATAATTTATATAATATATATATAATATATTATATATTATATATATAATGGACAAATCTACCTACGCTAAAATTTATATCATGTTCATTTAATGAAAACTGCATTTTTGAGATTAAAACGAAACACAACCTAGCGAACCAAGTTTCACGTTACAACTGAAAAAAATTATGAGTCTACAGAGGTAAAAGTTAATATATACCTCCGCTAACTATAATGTAAAAAGTTATGATATTATTAATATATTTGTGTGGTGATATATTAATGACCTGTTATAATATAAAATCCCATTGATTTTTATATAATTATATGTCAGTTTCATTTATAATAAGTTAAATTAAAAATTTGCTTAGATCAAAGGTCTTATTAAGTATTATTCCTATTTATTATATATTATATTAATATATATATATAAATATATATATATATATATAATATTAATATAATATATTATATATTATATTATATTATAATATATAGTATATTATATTATATAATTGTAATTAGTATAATATATTTTAGGGGTTGTATTTATTATATATATAGATATATTATATATATTATATATATATAGTATATATATATATATTATTTATAGTATTAAATATAATATATATATATGGTATAGCATAGGACAACTATTTTCTGATAAATATCCTCTATACTATAATCTATATATCGATATTGTAATGATAAATAATATATAATATATATATTAATAATAATAATAAAATAAAATAATAATAATAATAATAATAATAATATTAATATAATATATAATATAACTATTATTATATTTATTATATCTGTTCTCTTTTTTATATTAACATATGATAATGATTATCTTAATTGTAATATATTGTTGAGTCCTGTATCTCTTTTATCGTTAAAGTAAGAGAGTATTTTATTATAATAATATATAAAATATAGTGTGTGTGGTGTGTGTGTATGTTAATATATAATTTATATATTATATATATATAAATATATATAGTATATATATAGTGATTGTGTTGTGTGTGTGTGTAGGTGTATATATATATATAGTCCAAACTAAAGTTAGGTACTCCGATATCTCGAGAACTACGAACTTACAAGAAAACCAATTACATTTTGGAATCAGCGTATAAAAGTTTATTACTGGAATGTTGTTAAAAAAATATTTACCTTTAAACATTTTACTTTTGCTGTTTCTAGTAACTCATGGAAATTTAGGAAGTTGTTATTGCCTCGGTTTTGTGTGTTCTTTAATTAAGCCAAATGTACTCGAGCACCAAATAACTAACGAGAGCTTTTCACCGTAAACCTTGTTTAGTAGGTATTAGTGGTTATTTACATTAGGATCGTGTTGTATGTGTGTGTATGTGTTGATAGGTTAGGTTAGGTGAGGTTCGGTTATTTTAGGTTTTTAATTTTTTTTTTTGCAACATTTTCTCAAATAAGATTTACACGCTGATTCTAAATACGTAATTGGTTTCTTGTAAAGTATTCGTCGGTTATATAATATCGGGGACGTATTCACGAATGTATAGTTTTATCATTTAGCCTATAAATATATAATGTAAGTAGTATATTATAATATAATAATATATATATATTTTATATAAATATAGATATATAAATATATTTATGTAAAAATGTTTATATTATAATATATATATAATGTATATATATATATATAAATATATATATGTATATAATTATTATATAATATATATTATATATTTTATATATATATTGTGGTGTTATATATGTTAGGTATAGTAGTGAAGCTATGGTATTAAAGTAAGTAAGTGTGAAGTGTGTGGATATATATATATTATATAATATATTGGTAAGACTTACTAACGACCCACACAGGTAATACTGTAAATTAGAAAAGTTACTCTTTATCCCCCAAAACTTTTTTTTTTTAAAAAAGTGGGTTTAAATAAAATTAAACATTTTAGGGGCGAAATGTAAAAAATATTTTAATAACATATAAAAAAAAATTTTTGTTGCTTGTTTTGGGCATCTAGTTTGTTTGCGTCTATATCTTAATTGTATAAAATATATTGTAATAAGTGTGAGCGGTCAAACGTTAAAAAATGAGATTCTTTAAGGGCAACTTAACCTTTTTCTTTATACGAAATTAATTTTTTATTCTTAGGGTGACCTGACCTAACGAGGTGTCTCTCTAAGTCGTATTCGGCCTTTGTGTATGTTTAGATCCGTCAGTGTTATATTTTTTTTTTTTTTTTTTTTTTTTTACTATTGCTACTGTATATGATACCTGTGATGCATGTATATGATGAAGTGGTGACAGGAACATGATTCAAAAAGTTCGAAATATTTTAAATAATTTTTAAAAATTCACATTTTATATAAAAAAAAATTTTCAAAAATGAAATATCTCGAAAAGACGACACCTACAGAAAAAACCAATTACATATTTGGATTAGAATCAGCATATAAAGCTTAATTAACAAAAATGTAAAAAAAAGAAATAACAAAATAAATAACTCGAGCCGACGGGGACAGAGGGGGGAACGTTTCCATACGTAGGGGAGGGGCGGAGGAACTAACCCTCTATATCCTAATATATCCATGATATTAGCGAGGGTTCCGTATATTCTCCACCCCGGAGGGGGGAAATGTCTTTAACGCCTGTCGTCCCCGGAGGTCGAGAGACCCCGATCCTGCCATCTTTGCGGTTTACCCTTGGGATTTCCTTTAGTAAAAAAAAAAAAAAATAAAAACTGACGGAGTCGTAAAACGTAAAGGTTCTATATATTTTTTTGAATCATGTTCCGTCACCACTTAAATTGATTGTTAGGATCATATACTTGAAATATATTTAAAAAAAAAAAAAATATCAAAACTGACGGAGTCGTAAAACATACAAGGTCGTATATATAAGGTTTTTAAAAAAAAATGAATTTTTTTTTTCAGTTTCATAGAAACAAATAAAGTCACCATTCAGTTGGGAAACATCTATAAAGGTATATTATATAGACCTGATTTCAGCTGGCCCTAATGTGGTGGGTAAAGACTACAAACTGTATATATACTATATATATATATATTTATATATATATATAATATATAATATATATATATATTATATATAATATAGGCCATATTATATATATATATATATACTATATATATATATATATTTATAATATATATTATAATATAATAATATATAATGCGGTGTATATTATATATATTATATATATATGTTATATATATATATATATATATATATATATATATATATAGGTAAAGTTACTTAACGCCCACACGGAACGGGCTCGGATCAAAAAAAAAATTTCACAGGTAGCCTCTATGATACATAAATAGATGTTTTTAGGGTCAAAATGAAATTTTTTTTTCCTGAACTAACCTAACCTAACCTTAACCAACCTTAACCTTAACAACCCCTAACCTAACCTACCCTAACCTAACCTAACCTAACCTAATTTAGCCCCTAGTAAAAAAAATAAAAAAATCATTTCGACCCTAGAACATCTATATGTATCATAGATGCTACCTGTGAAAAAAAAACAATTCTGACCGAGCTCCCGTATCTTGTGAGGCGTTAAGATTAACTTTGTCCTTATATATAGTATATATATATAATTATATATATATATATATATATATATATATATATATATATTATAATAATATATATATATAAATAATATATAATTATATACTAATATATATATATATATAGCGAAGTAGTCTACATTTAAACAAAGGAAGTCACAAGAAGTTAGTCAGAATTCACTTTTTTACCCTATCTCAGAAAATTTGGTATGGAAGAAGAGGAACGAAAAATTGCGTCTTCTACGTTGTAACAGTTTAAATTTGTATAGGATTATAGTTTATAATTAGTTATTTAACCCCTACAGTTCTGTAGGGTGCAAGGTTTTATATCCTAACTACACTAAACAACTACTTTATGATATCTCCATATCCCCTAAGTTCTGTAGTGTGTAAGTCCCAATTCCTAGCCACTGTAATGACATTATTAAATGCATAATCCCTTACGTTCTGTAGTGCGTAAAGTCTTATTCCTACCACAGTAATGATAATTATGATGCAAAGATCATATTTCTAACTACAGAATCTATGAGCTATAGTGTTGAAAATTTAATTTTCGTAAAAAAAATAATTTCTAATTTGAGGGTGAGACAGATATTTTTATTGTCGGCCGCGAAGAAACGCAGGGGGGCCCATGGCCCCCCCGGATAGCATAGTTAAATATATCTATCAGAGAGATCACGTCAAAATCATAATAGTTTTTGTGATACCTGGAGATGTACCAGATAGCCGGCGTAGTATAGAGCCTGAGAGCCATGTAGAAGTCTTTGGCAGTGAAGTTGAAATTATTAATTCTTTCTAGAAATATCTAAAATTTTCATGTAAGGTCTGGAAGGAGAATAGCATACGTACATATTGCAGAAAAATCCGTGTCCTGTAAACAGATATCTATTTCAAAATTTAGTTAGACAGATTCCATAAGATCCCTTTTGTGGAATAATATAACCGATATCCCCCGAAGAGTAGAGAAGTCGAGGAGCAGTAGAGTTCATTGCAGCAGGCAGTTCCGGAGTATGTCTGGTAGCCGGTGCCGTTGAGCCGGAAGTCAGCTCGAAATCTAGTAAATTATTTTCGACATAAGATATAGTTGTATATTTGCTAGGTGAAAATTTTTGCTCACGACGATAGTCAGAACAAATATCAAATAAGTTAAAACGACAGAATACCTCAGCTCGAGAAAAATTCACCGGAACGCCGAACGACATTTCCTCAAAATCCTTCAGAGTCAGCCAGCCTGGAGCACGTATGAGTCCGCGAGCAAGTTGGAGCCAGAGTGACAGAAAAGTGTTTGCTATAAGATTTTTTTTTTTCAGTAAATTTGAAATGTTTGTTTAAAAGTTTTTTTTTTGTCCGTTAGGCCTTGTGCTGAACAATTCTAAAATAGTGCAGAATCCTAGTCGCATCCATTGGATCCGGTATGTCTCTGATAGCGAGCACACCTAGAAGTCGGAGCCGGAGGCCGAAGCCGAAGTAATGAAAATTTATTTCAAAAAATAATTTTTGGGATGAAAAATTTATTGGAAGAAAAAACTGCTAGGAACACAATAAACTAAATAATGCCTAAGAAAGCCTTAAAGAAGTGCTCGGTATTATAACGAGTTGAGCCGTGTGAGTAATCTCGGTACATACTCGAGAAGAGCGGGGATACGTAAGGTCGGATAGCCCGGCTATTACGGTAGCCAAAATATAAACAATGATGATCTTCAGAAATTGAAGTTTCTCTGAAAAAAATATTTTTTTATTAGGTTTTAAAATAGTGAGATTGACCAAAGTACAGTGCTGAAGCCATTATCAAGAGTGCAGAAACCTTATGTCGGATTACGCTGTGAAAAACCGAGTCAGACGCACGAGATCTGGGAGACATGAATCTCGAGATCCTGGAAGTGATTGTATATTGTGCGAAAAAGTATCTGGATATTAAGTCTTCAGTCAAAGAGCTAGAACGAACTGTACTTAACTCATAGAAAGATAGCCGGATCCGCTTAAGATCAATATAGTATTAGTGCAGCAAGCTCCTTAGAGTCGGCACGAAAATTATGGATGTCAGAGCGAGACAAAGAAAGCTCAGTGATGTCACGCGAGTATGAATATTTTTTCAAAAAAAGATATTTTTAGATGGTGTAAAAAAAATTTATTTTATTCCCCCAGAAGACGTGCTGAACAACTATCAAAACAAGTGCATGAAACTCTATTAGTCCGGCATTGCGGAGTCTTCGATACAAAGTGTCGAGACGCGGTCGTCTCGCGAGACACTAGGAGGCCTGAGCCACGGAAACCAGAGCACAGCATATCTTTGTGGAGGTATGAGTTATATTTTAATGGGATATATTAGGCTGATTGTTTATAATTGGAACACAATTTTTATTTGAGAGAGAGACCGTTGCTGAACCAATTTCCAAATAGTGCAGTAACTCTACCACTTAATGATCGGGATCTCGATACACTATGGAAGATACGGAGTCCGAAGATTGGGCGGAAGCAGGGATTGCAGTGACGCCGAGGAATCGCTCCAGGAGCTCTCGCGAGAATGCCTGAGAGCCAGAGGCTAGTATAAATTTTTACAGTAAACCTAATATATATATGTTTTAAGTGAAAAATTTATTGTCAAAGATAAAATCGTGAGCTAGAAAGATATTATCAATATTGCAGTAAGATAATTAATGGAATCACCGGACAGTCTGAACGCGCGAAATCTAAGTCCGCATTGTCAGCCTTTCAGACACTTCGCATATGCCAATTTTTTTTTACCAGAATATTATTGATTCTTTTAGGCCCCGTAGAACTATAATTTGTTCAGAAAAACGTGCTATGATCTAAATTTTTAAAAAAGTTAGCAGAATATCCTTAGTTGACGGTATTCGGATCCGGATCCGAGCCGTAGCCGGATAGGAGCGGATTCTAATGGGTATGAATTTTTAGGAAATTTTAATCTGTAATATTGTTATGTAAATATTATGAATTTTATAAAGTATATTGATTATAATAGAAACATGATTAAGGTATGGATTATTTATTGATAAAAATATAAATATTCTTAGGGTTTGGGTGGAGGTTATTGGTCAATAAGAAACATGCTGAAATCAAATTTATCAAATTAATGACATAAAAACCTTTAAGTCGGATACAGGAGCCTGAAAGTATCCGGAGTTCGAAGCCGGAGCGGAGCCTGGAGCCTGGATATGAATTTTTTTTTTCGGGAATATTTTTTTAGGTTAGAAAAATATATTTGTCATATAGATAACGTGCTTCAGAAACAATTTCAAATAGTGCAGAATCTTAGTCCGTATCAGGATTCTGGAGTTCAGTAGCGAGAAAGCCGGAGCTGGAAGCCGGAGTAATAGAAATAACGTTTTCAAACAAATGGATATTTTAATTGAAAGGTGAAAATATTTCTATTTGCATAAGAATGAAACGTGCTGAGAATTATCAAGATGATAAGAAACCTATTAGTCCGGAATCCAGATGCCCGAGAGACCAAAGCAGACGCCCGGAGGAAGGTAGCTGGAGCCGGATCGGATCTCTGGGTATGTGCCAATTTTCTCTCGGCAAACGTATTATTATTTAGAGTAGAAAAAATTTTATTGTCATGATAGATCCTTGCGTGAGAGCGAGGAATTTATCTCCAAATAGCTCGACCGATCTCTTAGTCGGATCCACAGTATAGAACCAGAAGCCGAGGTCTGAAGAGACCGAAGCCGTGAGTCCGTAACTGAGTCGGATAATGGAATTTATAATAATTTTTTTAGAATATATTTTTTATTTAGGTAAAAAATATATTGTCAAAAGACATTTCTGAAATACAATTTCAAAAAGTAAAAAAGAACCTTAGTCCGGATTCCGGAACCAAAAGTCAAAGTCGGAACCAATCACATAGCTGGAGCTAGAGATCTCAAATAAAGGAAGCCGAGGATTCCTGGTATGAATTTTATTCAATTAAATTATTTTTTTAAGGTGAAAAAAATTTATATTGATCTAGAAATCAAGTGTGAACTAATTAATTTCAAATATGTTTACAGATAAACCTAGTAGGAATCGGAGACCTGAAAGTCCGGAGTCGTGAACTCAGGATCCTGGGTTAGATTGGAAATTTATATTTTTCAAATAATATTTTTATTTAAGGTGAATAAATTTATTGTCCAGATAGAGCGTGACTATGGAGATAAATATTTACAATTATGTTGATTCTTTATGAATCCTTTAGTAGTCGAATTCCACGGAGCCCGCATACTCAAGGCAGTTCCGGGAGTCTTTCCAGGGTATTGAATTTTTTTCAGGAAATATTTTTTTAAGGTGAAAATATATTGCCAGAAAGTGCTGAACAATTTTTCAAATAGTACAGAATCCTTAGTCGAATCCGGATTCGGAGTCTTGCACCGCCGAAGTCCGGTATGTCGTATTCAGTCCGGAGTCAGAAAGTAGAATAGTTATTTTCTCACATATATTTAATTTATGTAGGTAGAATTAGAGAGCTACTTACCGGAAGACGGCTAGCTGAACAAGTTTTCAAATATGTGCATTTATAATCTTTAAGTTGGTGAACGGAAGCACTGAGCCTTTGAGGAGCCGAAGCGCGAGCCCGCTCGGAGCCGGAGGCCGGAGCCGAAGTAGGCATGATGTTCGTATGTATGCACAAAATACTCATTGTCTATTTAGATGAATAAATTTATTGCCGGATTTTCCTTTTTGGAGCATAAACCATTAATCCTGAAAAGATTCTATAGTCTAGAGATATTGCTAATAAAGCCGTCAGGTCGTGAATCCGGATTCCGGAGCTGACTTCCATAGCGAAGGTTCGTAGAAGTCGTATATGCCGGAGCCACAGTATGAAAATTTGAGTTGTCGAATTAAAATATGATATTTAGGTTAAATTTAATATTATAATCATTGCAAGTACCTATGACGTAGTCTTAATCACACACTTGCAAGCACATTAGTGCACCCGCATACTCACAATGTTCGGAGCTGCGGAATACGTTGGATCCGGAGCGCTAGCGGAGCCGAATTATAATCCGGAATCCGTGGACAACAGTAGCCGGAGCACGAGCTTGGGATATTCCCGAATTTTTCGATAGTGAGATGCTCGTTATATTATGGTTCGTGAGGAGATATGATTTATGAGAAAGACGTGTCTGAAATCCTAAGTAATATCTTATATTAAATTGACTAGGATCTCGTAGATTCGGATCCGGAAATCTGGAATTCAGGGTGCGGAGTCGGAGCTGGGAATCGGTAGCTCGAGTATGAATCTTCTTTTGAATAATATATATTGATTTTGTTTATTAATTTCGAAAATTTATATACAAGAATTGTTATGATCTCCGTTTGCTGGCAAAACGAAGTTAACAATAGTGCACGAAACCTTTAGGTCGAGAGCCGGAGAGTCCTGGATGCTCTAGCCGCGTATGTAGATTTGTGTCATCAAAAATCTATTTTCAGAGAGAGATATTTTCTTTAAAGGCCTGGCACAAATAAATATATTTTTATCCAAAAGAAGAAGTCTTATTAAGCATTTTACAATAGTTAAAGATGTAAGTAAAACCTTATACAGAGATCGGAGCCGATAGCGTGGAATAGAAATTTTATTTTACTCTTGCGTGTGTAATTGAGTGAGGAGGTGATTTGAATAGAAATGATTTTTTAATAGGTAGTATGTATATTTTGATGGATATATATATATATATAAATGTTTATATAATATTAATTTTGGTAAATAATGTTTTAACCAGTATTATATAATTAGGAATAATTGAGGATAAATTTAGGTTAAAATAGATGTTAGCTTATTATTTTTCGGGGGAGATAATAGGTGGTACTTTATTTATGCTATTTAGAGATTAAAATTAGTACCTTTATGTATGATTAGAAATCACTCAGGATACGTGAAAGGTGAATAATTTGATAAAGAGTATATGTATAGTAGATATTAGTATTTATATATATATAGTTTTACTTACACTTCGTAAATGTAGATAATAGTAAGTAAGTGAGGAGATGAAGGTACCATATTAATAGTAAAAGGTTAGTAGAAGAAAATATTGATAATGACTGTATAAGATATACAACTAATATTTTGTGTTTGGGTAGAATATATATAGTATATAGATATATATATTAAATTGATATATATATATGTATTGGTGCCAATATGTTATTAGGTTATTACTAAAGTATTAAGTATAATTGCAAGTATATTGTTATTTATTTATACTACCCATGTGATTTTATATTATATAGAGTATATTCGAGAAAGGGATAGAGTTGTTAGGAAGGACTATTATTTTCTATCGGTATATTATACAGAACTTAGAGATAGTAATAGAATAGTAGTTTAAATATAATAGTTATTTAGGACATCATATTAGAGGTATTGGTGAGATTGTGAGGGAGTAGCCGAGACAAAATAGTCATATAAATATTGTTAGTACCATTCTTCAGGGAGGAGTGACTAGGCATAAAACCTAGTTATCCACCAGCACTCAAGAACCACTATTGTTTTTAATAAAAGGTGCCGTGAAGAAATAATAAAGAAGAAATCATCTACAGGAACACTGTTTATCGAGAGCTCTATGCTCTCTCGCATATAATAATATCTAACTGCTCTTTGACACTTGAGTAGATTTTTTAATTTAGGAGAATCAGTGCACACCAAAGGTGGCCCTAGGGAAACAGCGCAAAGCTTGTGTGCTTGAGCTAAATGTCATTCTTGCCTGGTGTTTGCTACCTAGGGATTAGCACAGAGGCAACCTCTTATTGTCTAAAATGTCAAGGGAAAAGCTCGAATTGGGACAACAACCATGGCTTTGTTTGCGAAAACAATTTGCAATATATAGAGAACGGAGAGAGAGAGAGATAATGGCACCTCGCTCATCATGACCATCGAACCTATAGACTAATCATCTGTCGCCGTTAGAGCAAGACAATGTTACAGGAAAGAAGCCTACTATCCTACTAGGCCTCGATCCATAAGCTCTCCAGAAAATGAAGAGGCACCTTTTCAACAGTTTCCAATATATCTTCTGAAATACCTTTCATCTCTCATTTAAACCTTCATGAAATGGTGCCTCAGTAACATCTATTCAGATACGCAGCATGAGCTGAGGATAAACACGAAGCGATAACTGTTCTTAGGTGCCATAATTGCTCTAGTGTAGCTACCAGAGCAGACAACTAAAGTCCTGATGTTAACGCTCCAACAGGCATAAGAGAGTAGTCTTGTTTTGTGCGATTTACAGTTTATGCGTACATGTAGAATGAAATTTTTGTCTCCTCTCACAACACCAAACCTAATGATGTCCTACACTTCAAAGAAAAAAATTATATCATTCGCCAGGACTCCGAACCAATACCGAGACAATAAGCCGTAGCTGTTTAGGCAGTTTAACATGGTTATAATGAGGCTGACTAGTACAATGACTGCCTTCTCTATATATTGCAGCAATTCTTATCGCGAACCACGTTTCTTCACACGCGAGCTCTTCTTCGATTATTCACTGAGCGTTGAAACTCTCGTACTAATATTAAATCCATAGAAAGGTTGTGCTTAACACCACTGCTCAATATTATTTTATACTATCTACATCTATAGATTACCTACAATTCGCACCTCATATATATAAAAACCAATATTGATATTACTTAATAATCATTATATTTACCCCAATCAAAAAATTTACGCTGTTCTGTCATCATCTCATTCTCGTGTCAGCTATTCTAGTAAATATTGGTACTTTATACCCCCCTTATCTAGCATAAAAAAATACTATAAATATACATCTCCATACTTTACTAATAATCACTTAACACTCTGCCAATGGAGACCATCACCGTTAGCTCAATTATATATATATAAATGACATAAAATAAGAGGAGTACTATAGTACCTATTATCATACCCGAAAAAATATAGGCAATAAAGAATTTTTTTTGCACACGTCTCAATAATAATATGATTAATCCACATAATCAAATGTTCTCTACTAATGGTTAGTATTATTATTCTGAGACAATATACATATCAATATTATACTACTAACTGAAATATCTGATCAAACCAAACATATACAATTAATTAAATAATCAAGACACAGTTTTAATTCCTTCAACACTTTTGTTACTGAAACATTAGAAAAAATATAGGCAAGACATCCACTCACAGAGAGAAGTAAACTCCCACAAATAAAGTCAACGTATTGGTAGAAACAGTTAGAAAGCTGTATGGTGAAATGATATCCGTATATAAGATTGTTTCTTAAAAATTTTGAAGATGTACTTCTCAGTAGCTATTGTCAAACAATGAAAGAAGTTTATAATGAGAGAGAGGCGTGAGAATAACGAAGCTGATGCTCTATATTGACACATTTTATTATACACACCTACTTATTATCATTGTATAGTATTTATAAGATAGGATAAATATAAAAAAACATCTGAGAGAAATATCTTGGATATATTTATAGATATAATTTAGATTGTCGACTCATTTAGTAATTTAAGAATGGAAGTGTGCACAAAATAAAAATATAAATAATTCCTACTCCCCCCCAAAAACCATACACCACAAAACGACAGTTTTTCTTAATGGTCTATCCTCTTTATAATGATCATAAATTTAAAGAGAAATAGTATTCATCAAAAAAATTTCTTCTAATCGGATTCTGAGAGCAAATGAAAGTTATAGTTGAGGATAATGTCTCTATCCCTATAAGGAATCAAAAAATTTTATTATCAGTCTTAAATAAATTCCGGCGGGGTTGAACCCCTATCGACTCAACCCCCTTCTGTTACAGCTTTATATTAATTAATATTAATAATATATTAATTAAAATATATTAATATATTATAATATTATATATATATTTATTAATATATATATATTATAATATATATATTAATATATATTTTTAATATATTATAATATTATTAATATATAATATTATATATATTAATATATATATATATAATTATATATATAATATATTATATATATATATATATAAATATATATATATATAAATATATTATATATATATAATATATATATAAATATATATATATATATAATATTAATATATATAACTATATATATATTATATTACATTTATTTATAATATATATCTGCAAATAATATATATTATTATATAATATTATATATTATATATATATTATAATATATAATATTAATATATATATATATTATATATATATATATATATATAATAGATATATATATAATATATATTAAATATATTAGATATATATATTATATATATATATATTATATATTATATAATAATTATATTATATATATATATTAATATACTATATATAATTATATATAGAAGAGAGATGAGTATGTTGATTGGATAAGTAGAAAGAAATTTTATTTAAAAATATTAACTTTTCAAATACATTTACAAATTACCCACTAGTGTTATAACTGTTTCATAAACTTAATATTATAACTTTCATTTCGTCTATTCAAGTCCTAATCTTCAGTAATTATTCTCATTATCGAGGTCCGTATATGAAATAATTATTAATTTAGTTAAATATTATTATTACTAATAATTATTAATAATTAAATTAATTGGAAATTTATTTTAATTTTTAATTCCACTTAATATTTATTAATAAGACTATTACCCAGTTAGATTTTTAGACTTGAACCTAATTTCATATAATATATATATAATTATTAACGCTTAGCCGGCCGGAGCTATCACTAGCTCTACCGCCTGGCCTCACGTACCCCGGCTATATATCACCCGGCCCCGGCCCCGGCCCCGTCTCACTATATACCGGTATATATATATCATACCCGTGACCTACAGTTATACCTAGGCCCCTTATGAGCTATTACTACGCTCAGAGCCTCACTAGGCCATACC
>JABUQX010048732.1:25000-47500 GCA_015478945.1 Trachelipus rathkii | reverse complement strand
GTAGGCTATCACCTCCGACCCCCCCCCTCTCCAACTACTATAGTAAAAGAGATCGTGCGCCAACTAAGTAACCAACGTCGAGCGAGATTATGAAGGGTCAAGAGAAGTTATGATAATTAGGGGACAGTTTAATTAGTCTCTTAGCTTTAGAACTGAACTCTATCCAATAGATTAAAGAAAAGGGATGGAAGCCGGAGCCCCCCCGGAGCCCCGCATAGATGTGAGAACAGTACTCCAAACAAGGCGAATAAGGCCTTTCTATATACTATGGAGTATAGTACATGTGCAGTATATAAAGCAAAAAAATTCCCCTATTGCAACACTGAACAGAACTCCCAGTTTCTTTGATGGCTAACCTAGCATAAAACTACTCACATATGTGATAATTGTAGTGAGTATTACCATAGATATATAAATTTATTTATATTGATTATTATGTTCAGATATACCAAAATAAATATTATGTTGTCAAACAGGTGAGATCGTTAGACTGCAGTCGAACTAATATAGAGAAAGTTTATAGAGGTTGATTTTTTAGAGAAGGGGAGATGAAAATAGTAGTTTAGAGTTTCATTCAAGAGTTATTTCAAACATAGTAGTTGTTTAGGCTCTCCACTCACGGGAAACCCTCTCAGTACGGCAGAATATAAATCAAGATAGCTGAAGACGAATAGAGGCAAACTTCCAGATGCAAAGAGGTAAGTAGATTTAAATGTAAAATGAGTAGAAGATTGGTAAGAGTTATGAGAATCATCGGCTATAAGAGATGAAACAGATGTTAGTAAGTACGCTGAGGGAGATCGTTGATGAATAATGTCACAAGAGATGTGGGACGATAGAAACACGGCACCGTGAGGGATACTATCATACAATCTTACATTAAATGAATAGGGAGGAAAGAAGTCCGCTCCATCAACGATAGTGCTTGATCTATGGAGCGAGAACCTAGAGGCAGTATAGAAACTATAGATACAAGTAAGTAAGCAAAGGAAGGAGGACAACCCTAACATGCAGGAAGTGACGACTTAGAGAGTAGCGACTCAATCCGCACCATACTGCTTAGAGATAATAATATATCTTAAATATTATAATCAGAGTGTCTACCCTAAACCAGAGAATTAACCATCTATAGATCTCTATGTGTGCACGCAAACCATAAATCTAGTAAGTATATAATAGAATAGTTAATGATCACCAGTTATTAACTCTCTAGACAACACTTGAGAAGTCACAACTGTAATATATATCTGAAATGAAGGGAATGATACTCAGTTAATTGATACTCTGGGAAATGATATAGTACATAGAAGAGTTATCCATAAGATCTTAGATTCAGAATACTAATATGATTCAGCTAATACGGACGATATAGTTGGAAGGATCATGAAGCGGCTTAATGCCCTTTATTCCTCGACGGATTGGTTGGACATATGCGTCGCTTTCAAGTACTACTGAAGAAATTATTAACTAAGATTAACTTATAGAGCTAGTAGAGTAGAGTTGATATTACGAGAGATCACGGGTCCAGCTCGAAGCACATCCCTCAATCACTACGGTGGAGGAATTGACTAATCCGAGCCACTAAAGCTCTGAACACTTACATAGATCTCTCAAATCCCATACATCACCGATCATGCAGTTAATCTACCGTACGGAAGAGGCAACTAGGAAAATCCTGAGTCGAGGAAGAAGAAGCAGAAGGAGGGATGCCGGAATCGTCCACTGAAGGAGAGTTATTAAGAAATAATTAAGAAATAAAGAAATATGGCCGAATGAGAATTAGTCCTTTTTCAGTAGGAGAGTTAGCTACAGAACCGATCATAGTCGAATAAAATGTTAAGGAATATGAAGAGCAGTATTTCAGCAAAAGTTATTAAAGATGTTATTTGGCAAAGAAGACCCCAAGAATTCCTTACTCAGTATGGTAGAAGGCCAAGTGGAATTGTCGCACTTTCTATTTAAGTGAATGACGCGCTTACCTGTTCGAATAATAGCTCTGCAACGATTCCGAGCAAAATGAAAATTAGTAAATTAGTAATAGTGATAGGAGAACAGAGTTTTTCCAGGCCTGATACCTAATGTCTCTCTCCTCTGTATAAAATATGGATGCGAGAATTATGCCTATACATCGAACCATGGATTTTGTGGAGAAAAAAGATTTATAGTAATTGAAGATAGGGCGAGCCGCAGTTTGGAGACCCCTCATATAAACGATTACGGACCTCGACCCTTAAATTTTCAGCGGTGACCGAAGCGTACCTCCGAGTCAAAAAGACTAAAGATATATCACTCCAAAACAATGATTTTGACAAAGAAATCGAATCGCAACGTTATATCTCCTACCCAATATTAGCTAACCTAGTATTATATATATATCTAATATTATATATATATATATAATAATATAATAATTATATATATATATTATATCTATATATATATATATATATATATTTAATAATTAATATATATATATAATTATATTATATATAAAATAATATAATGTATATAATATATTATATATATTATTTATATATTTTATATTAAATATATATATATAATAATAATATATTATATTATATAACTATATTAATAATATATATTATATATATTTAATATATAATTATTAAATATAATATAATATATATATATATTTAAATATTATAATATATATAATATTTAATATATATATATATATATATATTATATATATATATATATATTAATAATATATATAATAATAATTATTTATATATATATTATTATTGGTTAAAAAGGATTAAATAGGATTATATATAAATATAATATTATATATAATATATATATATAATGTATTATAGTATATATATATAAATATATATATATATTATATATAATATATAATATATATAAATATATATATATATATAATATAATATATATATATTAATATATATATATATATATATATAATATATATATTATATTATATATATATATATAATATATAAATATATTCTATATATATAATATATATATATATATAAAGTATATATTTATTAATTATATATATTATATATTATATATATAAAATATCTATATATATATTAATATATATATTTAATTTTAAAATATATATATATTATTAATATATATATATTTATATATATATTATAAATTATATAATTAATATATAATATATATATATATAAATATATATATATAAATATATAATTACTTATATATTATATTGATATATATATTAGAAATCATAACCATAGGCTCCTCAACCTAATTGAAATGGAAATATATAATATTAGTATGTATATTACCCTCAAATTACTTTATTATAGGCCACCATCAAATAGCATGGTATACTAGAGTTAGCATACGGAGTAGCGAGGACTTCTTGACCAAACCTTTTTGAACCAGACACACGCTTCTTGAACCCGGATGTCCTACACCGCCTACCCTATTTGGAAAATGCGAGTTTACTCACTATTAATGTTGAATTGAATCACTCTGCGAAGATTATGTTCAACATATAATAAGCGCGTTCTGAGCCTCTAACCTCCTTTTGAGATGGCTTCTCTTTCGAGTCGACTAGAAATGAAATCTTGAATCAACGCCACTAGATAGCGCTACAACTAGGTATAAACTGTAATAAGATAGAATGTGACAGCATAATACGAGGCTCAAGGCACTCCCGCGACATTTCTGTAAGTCCATGTGAACCAACATTTTACAGATCTTATCCCACGCCACAAACCAGTGGACTCTTGTGAGGAGTTCCAAGCTTAGTTCCCGCTTCTTTGATATTCCATGGAGCTTATTTGATAGAGCCGTGACTTTTTGAAAAGCCCATCCTGTATCGAAACTTTATCATCGCTGCTTGACCAGCACCTAAAAGATACGTTCATCCATAGGGATTCAGGCAGGATGTCATTATCTCTAGTAATCAGAAGTAAAGTAAATTGGCCTATCAATGAACTGAAATCTTTTTAGCTATGTTTCATATATGGAGAACTGGTGCCATATTTTCTGCACATTTAAGCTAGGCGACTTTCATCATAGCGATAAGCGAGTCTAACAAAGTAAATGTTATAAACGAACCATCTATAAAGAGCGACTGTGAGCTCAGAAAGTTAGTGTTTTGATATATAGGGAGGTGTATTTTGCAGAGTTTAGAGATGCAGCAGTTTTGTTGATATAGGCCACTAGATGAGTTAATTCTTCGCTTATACCTTTAGAAGCCGAGTCTCACCATTAATAATAGATATAGGAGCAGGTAATGTAATAGTATATAGCCCGAGAAGTACAGTGCTTGTGCCTTGAGAATCAGTAACTTTACTTTTACTTTAGTGTTATCTATGTTACATATAATATAAAGCCTAAATGTAAAAATGTGCGTAATTATGTAAATCTGAGAGATAAACATTGATTAATATACCTCTAAACATTTGAGGTTTAGCTAATTTTAGCAGTTAATTTTGTTAGTACTTTGTCACCATTATGGTGTGAAAGGCATAATATGATTATTATTTTTATTATATACATTAATATTATCTTATTTATATCTATTATTATATTTATCAATATTATTATTATTATTATTATAAATTATTATATATTATTATTATTTTAATTATTATAGAGTAAGTTAGTCATATTCCACGGTAATTTCATCATTCTTAATTCACAGTATGAATTAACTTATCCTGCATACTACTAATGAAATATTTTATATTGGTGAAATTAATAAGTAATTTGAGTGATTATAGCTGGATAGTTAGATATATGTGTATATATTATATGTCTTAGTTAATCTATTCGCATATACGGTATACGTGATTATTTTTCGCTCACATATCTTACTAATTATATATATTAATTATTATTATTATTATATTTATATTAATTATTATTATATAAATTATATTATTTAATTTATTATTATTTAATATATTTAATATTTATTATTAAATATGTTATTTATATTAAATTATTATTAATTAATTAATATTAAATTATATTTTTAATATTTAATAATTATAAAATACTAATAATATTTAATAATATATATATATAATTAATATATATATATATATATAATTATTAATTATTATTTACTATATATACTTATTATAAAAATTATAATTAATTTAAACTGTTGTGCGTGAATTATATAATATAATTATATTATATATTATTTTATTATTAATATTATTATTATATTATATATTTTTATTATTATATTATATTATATTAATTAGAATTATTTATTATTAATGATAAAAGATAAAAGAATTTATACAAGTACTTATATAATTATTATTTATTAATAATTATATTATTTATATATTTATATATTATTATTATTATTAATAATTTTTATATATATGAATTTAATAGTAATATATTATTATAAATTTAGATTATAATATATTATTTTTTATCAATTTATATAAATATATATATATTTAATAATTATCTAATTTTAATATGTTATAACAATAATCATATTTAGAATATAATATATATTTTAAAAAATAATATAAATTATAATTATAATATATTAAATAAAAGAGATCTTAATTAATTATAATTTTTACAATTTAATTATAAATCATAGTAGACAATATTAATTATTATAATTATTTTCTATTATG
Organism: Trachelipus rathkii; assembly: GCA_015478945.1. Taxonomy (NCBI): domain Eukaryota; kingdom Metazoa; phylum Arthropoda; class Malacostraca; order Isopoda; family Trachelipodidae; genus Trachelipus; species Trachelipus rathkii. Next base: position 41,852 of record JABUQX010048732.1, on the reverse strand, counting down.
TTAACGACGCGTGCTCTCGCAGTAATACCGCCAATACAGGATTTATATAACGAAAATTATTTATTTATAAACCATATTTTAAAACCATTATTACATTAAATTTGTTATTAATTATTTATTATAGATTTTATTATTAAATTAGTTATTAATAATAAATCTTAATTATCTATACAATCATATATATATTCGTAATAAGAAACATTTTTCAGACTCATAAATTCCTATAAAAATAAAAAAAAAATGTTAACACAACATCATGGAGTCTTCCCTGAGTAGATTTAACCGAGTAAATCCGATTTATACTCGGACAAAAAGCTCTATTACAATCCTTTAACACAAGGGAGAGAGTACGTCGGTTCCCGATCTGTATACAGCTTGAAGTCAATCGTTATTCATATTTAACTTAAAAAGTCTGTTATATCTGAGAGGCTGTTAAACCATATGGGTTTTTTGGTAGTTACTGACATCGTTATCAATTGTAATCTTGGTCCCTGTACTACTGCAAACCGTGCGTTACAATTGTAACGCATATAATATTTTTTTTAAGAGCCTTAACACCTCATGAGAATATATAATCATATACAATAAGTCTAAAATTATCCTCACTTATATTATACAATATATACCCATATAACAATATATTAATATATATATTAATATATATATTATATACTCACTCCCTCTTCCTTCTCAATCCGTGATCCATTGACATTATGCGATTAAGTCATTAAAAATTTATGAACACTTTATGGTATATCCAAACCTATATTATGATGTACATAATAATACATACAATATACATATATAAATAATATCACGAACTATATAGAGTATATGGGTTTTCTTATATAATATATGATAGATAGTAGAGTAATCCAATTTACTTATAATTTATTATTGTAATACTATATACTTTATATATCTATAATGTTAATTATTATATATGTTTTTAACAAGTAACTACTATGATATCCTATATATACTGAGCTCAATATATATATATTGTTTATAATACAATAAAATAACTGTTCTCTTTAATCCAAACTATCGGTTATAATGAAAGTGCGTATTTAAGGTTTTGCGTATACTTATATAACTTTTTGCGTATATATATAATATATATACTATAGTGTTATTAATAAAGGATTAAATAAACGAATATAAGTTGATAAATTTAAAAAAGATAAATAGATGTATATATATATATATAAGTTACCTAAGATAACTTCTATAATATCTCTATTAAATGTGTCACGTTAGCGTAAAACAGATAGTAATAGCCTTTTTCGTTGCGATAAGTAAATTATAAAGTATTATAAGTTCAATTATTTTATTTTTATTATTTATTCATTTTACTTCTTATTTATATAATCTATAATATATATAATATTATAACTTATATATATATATATATATATTATATATATATAATATATTAATCTAATATTATTATATATATATATATATATATAATATATATATATTATATATATATATATTAATATATATATATATGACAATACTTATTTATTTTTAAATATAGGTAAGATTAGGTAATTTTTCGTTAAAATAAATAATATATAAATTAATAAATAATATAAATAATTATTAACATAATAATAATAATTAATAATACATAATAATAATTATATAAATAGATAAATAATAAATAAATAATAATAATAATAATAATAATAAATAATTAAATTAATAAATAATTTAACTTCTGGCAAGGGATTTCATGGATGTATGTTTAATTGCCATCTATCTATATAATCTGATCTGGTTATACACAAAACTCAAAAGAGAACGCATAATAATAAAATTGGATACCAAAAAAATCTCATACTTCCAGGTTCACTAGCACTCCTAGCCTTGAGAAAAGAAATAAATATAGGGTAAAATCTCGGGTCATATTCCTGATGTAATTTAATCTTAATCTAACCCAATAATCTGTCTTATTATTAAATATAAACTTATAAATTATATTAAGAAATAAAATAATAATTTATTGTGTAGTTTTTAATTGAATCATGTATTTATACAAATTAATTTCTCTAAATTACACAAAAAAAAAAGAAAAAATAAATAATAAAAATAAATAAAATTATCATCAAGAGAATACAATTAAGAAATATATTAATTAATTATTAAATTAATATAATAATTAAAATAAGATTAATTATAAAATCAATTAATAATTCAATAAATAATTAATATAAATTTAATTAATAAATCATAATGACAATACTATATTAACAAAGGTAATTATATATATAATACACAACAATTATAATAATAATGCTTATAATTAAATATATATAAATATAATAAAATAATATTAAAATAATTATATAAATAAATTCAATAATAAAATAATAATAATAAATAAATACTATAATATAAATTAATAAATAAAATTAAATAATAATAATATAATTAATAATTAAATATAACCATATGACAAAAAATATTACTTAACATTCTAGGCGTTAAAGTTTTAATCTTTTTTTTAATTAAAACTAGTGATTTCTGAAAATTTTATCCAGTATCTCATTAGTTACATTTATAGAATTCATATTCCCATATATTTATACATGTGAAAGTTTTAAGATTTTTACCTACAGATACAGGTACTATTTTATGATATAAATATTATAATCTCTCCTCTCTCTTATAATATCAACAACGATCTATTTATATATATAGTCTATATATATTATTTATTAATATATATATATATCATAATATAATATTATAATATTTAATAATATATATATATATAATATATTATATATATATCAATATTTATAACTATAATTAAAATATTATATATAATTATTAATATATATAATTACATACTATATATATATTAATTAATATATTATATTATATATATATATAAATTATATGTATCAGTTAGGCAGCTCGTTGATCATAATTATCTTGATTAGGCAATATCAAATATATTATATATATATTAATATATATATAATAATCTTTGTAGCGGTTTTACGGGGGAAGCACATGAGGCCGGGCCTCCTACTTATATAAAGAATAATTTTAAAAGCTAATCTAATGTAAATAAAATATCATTCTAAAATTAAACTATTTTAAATTAACTATTATAATATTAATGTTTAATAAATACGTTTATACAAGTAACTGCGAATTTTACATTAAAGATCACCTCGAATTCCGATCATTTTTATGTCTCTGAGCATAAACGATTTAATTGTGTTGCAATACTAAGGATTCAAACTTGCCGATCATGTTGGAGATCATAAATTTCGATTTGTGCCTCCAAGAAAGCATGGCACATATACATATTATGGATGAGTAGCTTTACGAAAACACCTGTTATTAAATCCAGGGCGATAGCGTAAAAAAGAACACCTTCATTACTTATTCTCGCTCTTTATGTAGGATTTAATTTTCTCACATAAAGCATGCCATCCCGAATGGACGTAACATTATTCCAAATACACTTGTTGACATCCATAATACGTGAAGAGTTGTGTGTACAAGCGTGCATAAACAGAAGTTGCCCGACACTTAGTTTGCAAATACAATATGTGAAATAAAAAAGAATAAACTAATTTTTGTTTTCACTTTAAATTTATATAATGAAAACCAAATATTTTAAGTTACTATTAGATATAGTGAGTTGTATTATTAATTAGTAATTAATATTAGTATTAATTAAATAATTTCAATAATAAATTTATATTTATTGATTATATTAAATAAATATGTAATAATATATGATATTATAAAACGTATATATATAACGATACAACCTAAACATTTCACTTTCCGAACTGAACGCAACTTAACCTATATATCCTATTAATAATCATATTAAAAAATTAAGTTTCTATAGTTTATAATTTTTCATAATATGTAGCGAGAAAGAAGATAAGTAGAAGGAGAAATGGTTCCATTACAAGAAAGACAGAAAATACTATATAGAACACAATGAGTTCGGGGACAAGAATGGAGGAGCAAAAAAAGAGAGAGAGAGAGATGCAGAGAGAAAAGGAGATTCTGAGAGATGAGCTACGTAAGAGAATGAGGTAGGTCTAACATGCAAACAACAGAAAAGAGTGTATTTCTAATAGAAATTTATACATTAAAAGAGCTTTATTTAAAGTGTATTCGTTACATGTCCCCTATTTCTCAATAGGCATTCACTAACTTGTTCAAATAACGAGGACAAATACCTAGATTCACACATCTATTATATAAACCCATTCTGCTGATGAGTGAGCTGAGCCCTCTAGTCATATTATTTTTCTACCCATCACAACTCGAAACTGTGAGACGATAGGCACGTAACAATAAAAATAAAAGACTTATAATTTTCGAATAATGATTTGTTATAAGTATAATTACTCTAATTTGAAATTATATACGAATTTGTACTCTACATTTCTTTCTATACATATGCAAACACTTAAAACACCCACAATAACTGTCATTATCATATAATATATACATACATAATTATAGATCTAAAAAAATGTTACAACTTTATACACATAGTAAATACTATAAATCACCTTCGCTTCTAAATTGCTAGGACATAACGCAGGACACTTCCTCACGGAAGCTCAAAGATCAAGTTCTCTAACTTTATAGAGATGCAGACTTCCACGGCACCGGAGCTAACCAGTCGTACGCTTGCTGAAATTAATCAAACTCAGTTAAATAAAAAGAAAAAGAGCACATTAATTAAACAATAATAGTCTTCTAGCATGTATTCCGACCGTTCATTAAACTCAGCACGGATGAACGCTACTACTACATCGAGAAAGAATACAAATTTATCATATACGTTATTATTCACTACCTCTGCTGCTATCACTCCTTCTGAAAAAAATGAGACAAGGATATTGGTTAGATCTCCTTCGCCCCCATTATAATAGTTCGTCCGAGCAGCATTTTCTTGGCTTCTAATAACTAGATAGTTCCTCCCTTAAACTTTTTAAGGTTCTAAGCCTCCATTCCAATTCAAACATAACCTTTTTGTCTGTAAATCGCACATTACTTTGTTTCTTCTTTTCTGTATGGAAGCATTCCTAAATTAGCGAGAAACCAATTAACCCTCCTGACTTATCACCTCCATGTCTGTGTTTCATAACATACACTTTTTTTCAAAAAATTCTAAATTATGTTTTTAGTTATACCCATTGCGAAATTTCCAGGTTCAACTTTAGAGAGTGTCGCATACTATCACATAGAGAGTTAATCCAATTCCAATCAATAATTGCCAATTAACGTCTATGGAATCACTTATATTAAATCATTTTAATTTTCATTATCAATTATACTCGACACTGATATATTCTTTTGATCATTTTTTCTTTTCATTATTTTCTGAGACCTCCTCACGGGCACTTCTATTACATTACTCGGTTTATTCCTTTTTCTCCCTTACCTTGTTCTAAAATCCAACACCTCTGCGATCGCGCCGTATTCTGTGAGTTCCCCGGAGCAACCCACGCACAGTCGGGCCGGTCACCTCACGAGTTCCACGCAGCCGGAGTCTGGTACTATGTTTTTTTCATGATAGTGATTATATTTTTCTCTGTTATGATGTTTGAATAACTAATTATTTATTCTCGCGCAGCAGATGTGTTCTTCCACTTCACACAAACATTTTCGAATCGTACAGTAATTTCAATACTCGTAATGTGATTCCGAGGATCCGCCACGCCTACCATTGTCAGTCATTAGTTTTTGCCACAGTCGGGGTAAGTCCTGTGATGTCCTGAGCCTTGAGTCCCAGCCCACGTGATGCCATTCCTTTTCTTCAATGAGAAATTCTTATTTTAGCAAAGATACCTGCCTGTAACATCGAAGTTTGCTCTTTTCTCATAATCACGTGCACGGAAAACCTTTCAACATATTCTGAATGCAGTTTCCGAGTCTGGGATAGCCGACAGTCATAGGAAGCTGGACGAAGCCGGAAGCCGGAGCCGGAGCTGAATCCTGGCATCCTGAGCCTATTTTTTAATCTAAAACATATACTACTTTTTTAGTGAAGCACTTGAACTACTAGGTTCCAAAATCGAATCAGAGATGTACCCTTACTGAACAATTTTCAAATAGTAAAAAACCTTAGTCCGATCCGGAGCCGGAGTCCGGAGCCCGGACCGGAGCGGAGTCCTGTAGAGCCTGGAAAGCTCGGAGCCCTCTGAGCGCTGAGCACAAGGAGCATGGGTATGAAATAATTCTTTTCACCAACAAACAATACACTACACATTTTTTTAGGTGTATAAAATTCTTAGATGCTCAGCCACTAGACTTACTGAACAATTTTCAATAGTGCAAGGAATCCTTCAAACATTGGATCCAAGATTCGGACTCTTTATTCCACGCGATTCCGAGATAGAATCGAGTCAGCCATCAGTATGCCGATGGGACAGACTCCACGGTCATGTGTTATCATTCCACTTAATGTTCTCTTATGAAAATATCATTTATAATGAGTATTTATACCTAAGGAACTTGGTATTTGCCGGTCAACGATCCGTACCTGTAGTCTAACCTACCAAGTTTACTCGTAATATAGGACAGTGCACGTACATACCTAGTTCTCCAAAATTCCGACCGCCTGAATCGTATAATAGTTCGGATACCGGGCCGCACCGGAGCTGGAGCAAGTTCGCCAAGTCCCTGTGAACTCGTGGGTACTATGCCGCCTAATTCCTATTCAATTTCAAATAATTATATGAGACTGTTTCCGTTAGCGCATGAAAAAATTCTTCAGAGTGTCCGAGAATCCTAATAAGAATCAGCACTGTTCACTATCATTATATTGAACAAATAGGGGCACACTGAACCTTAAGTCCTAGGGTCCTCCTGGATCCCGGATAACCACGGATCCTGAAATTCTTTCGCAGACTGTGAGCCCATGGGTATAATAGAATTTTTTCTAAGAGAAAATACATCTATTTTCTTATGTAAAACATTTTAATATAGATCAGATTAGGTACTTGCTAAGCGAGAAGACCATATTTTTCATAGGTGCGAGAACGAAATCCTTTCAACTGAATCGGCCCTCTGGATTGTTTGGAAAACAATCAGCCCAGCCGGACTTTACAGATCGGAGAAATGGCAAGTAAGAACCCAAGAGTAATGAATTTTTTCGAAAATATTTTTTTAGGTACTGAAAATTTTATAAATATCATGTAATATTATTATAGTATGTATGTGCATGTATGAACGATGTGTCATCTAATATATTATCAATTAGAGCTTATAGATATCTATCTAGTGATGTATTTAAATTCAATGGTGTAAAAAAAAATATATTATATAATGTAGTCCCCAAAGTTAAGCGCGTTTGTGTATTTCATGAATAACATTAAGTTAAAAATTATTATTACATCACTCAGTAAAAATGCAGAAATTTTAGGTAAGGGGGAAAAGCTCCTGTCAAAAGTGATCAGAATGACTAAAAGACATTTGACATATATAAAAATTAACTCTAGCGTTGAATATTACAATGGTTATATTGGATAACAACCATCTTCCTGGATTATTATCAACACCTCCACCAATGCAACGACTTATGCCTGTTAGAACGTATTACAAATACCTTTGTCTTATACTTCACGGTTAATCTAAATCCTACAATCATATTTATTCCATTTCCCTTAAGATGTAGAACTTGATATCTGTTAGATTTAACATGGGGAAATTCTTATATTTTATCTTAAAATTAAATTCCTCTAGCTAAATATGCTTACGAACGTTGATCAAAACCTTCGCGCCCGTAATTGAATACTTTACTGAGTCTTATAATACAATTATATATCAATACTTCTTTATGTCTATCACACTAAAGTTACGCCATTTTTGACATGTAAAGTCTAATTAAACATTACTAGCATACGTACGATCACTCATTTCGATCTATCCCATAAGCATTGCCAAGTCAGTGTGGGTTACCATCACTATTATAATATAAGTCCTTTATGAACTCTCATTTCATGCTTCGGAACTATTCGTTGGTGATGACCCTAAAGTTGACCTGACCTTCATAATTTATTAAGCTAGAGAACTAACCACAACACAACCTAAGTAACATTCTTTAGCAAGAATATCGTAGAACTTGATATTCTGCCTTTACATACATGGGACGAAATTCTTATATTTTAATTTACTATTACTTTCATTGAGTATTCAGTTATTTATGACCTCTGTGCTTGGGAATTTACAGTATTATATTTTATTATTTATATCCAGCATTACTCCACATTAGTATATCTCACCAGCACTTATACCTTTTTCTCTCTTGAGCCTTTAGAAAATATAACTTCTTTCACTTCTCAATTTGATATTAATTTGGTTGTATTTCTTCAAATTGGGGTATAAAATATAAACCATATAAAGCTTTCTTTAAGATTAATTTCTTTTTCAATTTGTATTGACTTCTAGTGAAGATGTATGAAATTTAAAAAATTAATTACCTGTAATTGAAAACATCTGTTATGAATATTAAAACTCTGGAAAGGTCTTTATACGTAACTATAATCTAAACCTAAAAGTATTTATAAATTAGATATTAATATTATAACTCACTATTTTGAAGCACTCATCTTTAGACTGAGATTTACTTATTGATGTAAATCCAGCCTTAAAATTCACAGACGACGTAACCTATACATTCACACCAATTGATTGGATAAGTTACTTGTATCACATTGCGCTCAATGAATTTTCTGATATTTGCGCCGCAAATATAGCCAATACAGTGATAAATCCGATCTTGTTTTTGACGTGATTGAGACATTTTAAATATATAAGATAAATTTAAATAATTATGACATGGCAAGCGCACGTTAATTGAGACACAACCAACACCTATAATGTCTACTGCTTCTTCTGACATTATTCTCAGCTACAAGATTTACTCCAGCCAGGCGCAACTTTCTTGCGCATGTGTCACCATTAAATGTTATTTAATTTTAATACCTTCAAAATTTATAATATTGAGTTAATTTTATTTAATTGAGTATATAACGTCACATTACTTAGAACGTTCAGAATGTATACATTTCTTTAATTTCTGATTTATATTTATTGGATCCCACTATATTACATATTATAATTTATATATATATATATAATTAATATTATATAATAATATTATATATATATTATAATTAATATAATAATTATAATATATATATATTTATATATATAATAATATATATACTTACCACTAATATATAAATATAATTTATTTTATATATATATACTATTATAGTTTAGACTCAATATATGAGTGATATCCTATTTATATATTTCAATAGGTTAAAGGTATATATTAAGGTATAACTCAGTATATATAGTTAGTAATTATGATATATATAATAAATATATATTAATTAATATATTATTTATATATATATAATTATATTATTATATTATAGTTAAGAATATTATATTATTAGTTATATATATATATATATAGTTAATTAATATTATTATATAATTATATTATATATAGTTAATTTATTAAGTAATATATTATATATAATATATAATAAATATTAATATTCATAATACTTACTAAATTTATATATATTATGATTCTTTTACAACCGTAAATTATATTAACTACTATCATATATATATCTACTTATCATATTATATATATAACTAATAATATATATATATATTATATTAATATTATATATATTTATATAATATATATTATAATATTATGATATTATACTATATAATATATATATAATATATATTTATAATATAAATATAGTTCAATAATATATTATTAATAATTATATATACATATATTCATATATTATACTATTTATATTATATATAAATATTATATACTTATATATATATTATAATATAACTCATATTATATAATTATATTATTATTTAATATATATATATTATATATCTATTATTATTATTAGGATAATATTAATATTAGAGTTATATATATATATATTTGACATAAGGGGGAGGAAGTCGATGAATATAAGTTACCATAAAAAACTCTTTCTTCTTTGTAACTAGAATTTTAAATTTTTATGAACATTTCATCAAATTTAATGATATTTTAGTATAGCTTATAGTTAAGTATAGTCAGCAAAATAACATGATTAGTTAATTATTTTTTTATTAATTTTGATTATTTTAATATAAATATTGGGGAAATTATACCGTCATTTACATATGTTTTTACACGAGAGAAAATGGTCGCAAATCGAAGACCAAATATGTGAGGTAACAAACACATGAACATACTCATATTATATTTATAACTACATAATAAAGGCTTGTACCGCTTAATTTATTATTGTAAATATATGTTAATATTTTTATTATTTATAGGCCTAAATAAACTAACATTAAATAATAAATTTATAATACTTAATTTCATTTTTTTCTCTTTTACGACTTTCGTCAAATTCCTTTTTCTGATTTAAAAAATTTTTTTATTTTGATTTTCATTTATTTAAAATTTTTGGTATTTTATATTATATTTGTGTTTTTCTGTTTTTTTGTTTTTTTTCAATATGAATCAATTCAGAAGGTTATATTGGAGTAATATATTTACTATAATTGATTTGTCTTAGGAGGGAAGTTAGGGAAGATTGGTTAGTTAGTACCTTTAGAGTCAACTCAAATTCCAGATCCCTAATAGTTACATTGCCTTTATTATATTTCTTAATAGCTAATGATGCAAAGTATATAATAGAAAAGACATAACTTCTCTTATTTTGTACAGTTTTATTATTGTAAGTATATTTATGTCGTGCGTTATCCTACATTCCATTCCAATCAGCAGGATTACACTGATACAATTGACATAATCTTATTTTTTAGAACTTAAATTCACCTTTTAGAAATCTCTTACCTTCGGCACATCATGGTAACGGTGAATAGCTTATTTAGTACTTCTTACCCATATCATTCGTAGTGTATTAGAGTTGGCAACTCATAGTGAATCACGACAGTAATATTTATGTTTTGTTAATCCTCTGTATTTGGTATGGACGCAGTCTCTATACCTATATATGTTTCTCTTTTTTTAATTATGCTTATTATCAGAATCCACTTCTGTCTGTGTCTATATGATATCTCGACTATAATCTTTATCACAACACACTATATTATCCGCTGTTTACAGTATTGAACATTACAAGTTCCTCAGGAGATACTGTAAGTGCTTATTAGATCTCTCTCAATCGAGTATACTCTATCGTCTTCTTATATATCTATCAGGTTACTATTATAGTTAGGATATTATGTTTTAGTGACCTTCCTCTTTACCTCTTGACAGGAATATTTAATGTAGACTATTTTGTATTTCTTACTTCTTAATATATATTGCACCAAGTATGTCTTCATTTGGAGAATGAACCACTGAATATTGGGTTGCATAGAGTCCTTTTAAGATTTAGGTTTTTTCTATCTGTCACTATCTTCTCTAGTCAGTGTAACAACTAACTCTTCATGTGAATTGGGTAGTATTTGTATTAGATGTTTATTTTGATTGTGTTTCGTTAAATTCAAGTACATCGCCTTGGCGTAATTCATTATAACTTAATAGCATCAAGGGGTACAGTCCTATCACATGTATATTTGCACGTATAGAGTTGACAGAGCGTAAAGATGTTCGGTAAAATTTTATATTTATCGCGTAAGAGTGGATGAGACGAGAGGCATACTTATTTCAATCCACACAGGATGTATGGTGTGGATGTTTATAAGAGAAGTTTTTAATTAGAATTGTATCTTCTGAATGTTTACATTATTGCTTCTGCACCTCTCTCTTCACCTAAATGTAATGTTCGTTTCTATTTTTCCTATCATTTTCTAACTAGCTTCCTCTGTTCACTCATTTACTACACACTCAACTGTCTCTTCAGTGAAATTCAAATCTGGGGAGTTGTCAGATGTTAATGGTCGGCCTTTATCAACCCATGTTTGGTAGGTTCTTAGTTTTGTTTGGTTTAACTTATTAATATCAATTATGTCTCGAGAGAAAGGAAATATATTCCTGTTACCCTGAACCCACTCTTGATGTTATCTGGCGAGAGTCCTAATTTCCAAACTTTGCATAGAAGATTGGTGAAGGTATCTTTTCTTAAAGGGGCATTAGCACTGGTTTTGTGCACATAATTTGTTAGTTCTGTGTCATATTTCGATTTCAAAGGAGCAAAGCAACTGACATCTAGAGGTTGGAACAAATCAGTGGAGTGTGGTGGCAGTTTGAAAATGACAATGTTTTCTTTAATTGCTAGTTCAATGGTTTTTATACTAGTATGGCTTAAATGTCCATCTAGTATAATTAATAAAGGCCGAGCTGTGGATCTTATTATTAATTGTTTAAAAATTTTTTCGAAAATCTCTGCAGTCATCCACCCAGATTCTGATGCCGAGTACATTGTACCTTCCAGGTAGTTTTCTCCTTTTCCAACCCAAGACTCCAACACACGTTTTCCTTTGAAGACTATCATGGGATCCAGGACTGTCCCATTAGCACAACAACATGCCAATACTGTAATATTCTCTTTACCGCACCCTGATGTTAAACGTATAGTGTCTTCTCCAATACTTGCAACGATTTTGGTTTTTGAAGGGTCTAATGGGAACCCTGTTTCGTCAAGATTCCAAATGCATTCTGGTCTATTTTCAATTTTCATTTCTTTAATAATCTTTTCCAGTTGATCGTAAAAATCGTAAACGATAAAGGGATCTGATGTAGCAGTCTGCCTCGAAATCTGCTTTTGTGTTCCTCTCTTTAAGTTAAATTTATGCCGCTTCATGAAATTTTTGGCCCAATCATATCCAGGATAATTGTTTTTAAATTTGGTTTCTATTTTATTTGCAACAATATAATCATAAAGTATTTGGCGCAATTCAGTAACAGTTGGTCCAAGACCCATTTTTCCCATCCTTTTTACAGCGTCTGCCAATTGGTTTTCCAATTTTTCAGATATGTATGTTTTCTTTCCCCTTGCTGTACGAGCATGCACTGGTCTTTTCAAATCTCCTACAGACCCGGTTTGCTCAAATTTTTTCACGATTTTTCCGATTGTACGCACATTTGGACGATTAAATTGACCAAAAAAATCACGAAGTGCACGATATGCATTTTGATTTGAACGCCCATTTTCATAAAAAGCCTGAATAACTTTAAACGTTGCTCCATTGTGTATCTTTCCATGGTTCAAAATGAAAAGTAATTCTGAAATTTTTCAATAGATGTTAAGTATAGAAATGAAGTAAAAAAATTGACGTTTAGAAGTGTTGTACGCATTCAGCATTCGGGCCATAACAATTTAACACCCTATATAATATATTATAACACAAATCTTTCAAGCCCAGCACATGAGTATAAGATAGGTCAAATAGTGTGAAGAGTATGGGTATTAATGAACCAGATTAAAACAACTAGGGGCTAAGGACGTGAGAACACGACGTTGTGAGTGAGTAAGATTGGTGAATCACCTTTTGGGGTTATATATATGGATAACAAAATGTCGTTCATTATTTAAACTACCATAACTGCTAGGTGCAACCACAGGTGAACACCACCAGACCCTATCTTTTTCAGGGATGGTATACAAAAGAAAGATGAAAATAGCTATGCTATATCTCCAGTGTGCTAATAGCTTGAACCCCAATGTTCCACCTTTTTAACCCAAAAATTTTCGGTGTTCTGGTAAGGTTTTACCCTTCCGTACAATAACGGACGCCAACAAATAAAACCTTGTGTTTGAACTTTTTGAGGTCTGAAAAGTGATCACTCTACTTCAGCATGTGCTATTCAGGCCCTCAAGAAGATGAGAAAACATTGTTTTATTTACATTTTTCTAAGTTAAAGGATTGGACTTTAACTCATACACTTACTTGGCCAAAATCGCAATTACTTCATATTAATATCAAGCGTTCATGTTTTAGCCATTTTTGGCCTGTCCATGACTTCCCCCCAGTCACTATATATATATATATATATATATATATATATATAATATATATATATATATATATATATTATATATATATTATATATATATATATATATATATATATATATATATATATATATATATATATATATATATATATAATATATATAGCGTTTGGAGCTTTCCCACATAAAAAATTAGCACAACTTAATATATTTACTCCAGCAGTGGAAGATCTAGAATTGTCTTTAGTCTGTAAAGTTTCTGTATGAAAGATAGCCATCATTTATCATGTGTTATTTTGGAAAGATATTTTAATATATTTATTTGACACATGTTTCGACTCTGGAGGATAAATATGAATCTAAGTTTTATCTTTTGTTAAAAAAACAAAAACAAAAAAACAAGTAAATTACTTTGGATTTATTTTAAACATTGACAAACCATTTAAAATATATAACAACTCCATCCATTACAGTTGACTTGAGCATGTTTAGTGTTTTTGGACTAAATGAAGTACTTCTTCCTTTGAAATTTCCGAAACCTTTCATTTTTCTGATTTCTTTAAATACTTAAATTCCTCTAGGTAGTTGCTACATAGGAATAAGATGGGGATCGAACCCTGGCACTGTGTCATGCGATTCTAGGAAGGGAACTGCTCTAGGTGGGAGCTACCTAGGAATAAGACGAGAGATCGAACTCTGGCACTGTGCCATGGGATTCTAGTAAGGGAACTGCTTTAGGTAGTTTTTACCTAGGAATAAGACGAGGGATCGAACCCTGGCACTGTGCCATGCAATTCTGGCACTCTACCGCTTTGTAGGTAATTCAATTACACGAAGCGTTTTACCTTAAAACTTTTGACAATTTAATAATAAAATATATATTAATACAACTGATTAATTTTGATATATTTTAATTGCATTATAACAACGTAATACGTTTTTCATTTTACGTTTCTATAAATTTTTATTACATTATTGCTAATTTAAATAAATTATGCAATATATGAATTAATTTGAATGCATATTTTTATTTTTAACTTTGTGAAGATCTAGAATTGTCTTTAGTCTGTAAAATTTCTGTATGATAGATAGCCATCATTTATCATGTGTTATTTTGGAAAGATATTTTATTATATTTATTTGACACATGTTTCGAGTCTGGAGGATAAATGGGAATCTAAGTTTCATCTTTTGTTAAAAAAAAAAAAAAAAAAAAAAAAAAAAAAACAAGTAAGTAACTTTAGATTTGTTTTAAAAATTGACAAACCATTTAAAATATATGACAACTCCATCCATTTCAGTTGACTTGAGCATGTCTAGTTTTTTGGACTAAATAAAGTACTTCTTCCTTTGAAATTTCCGAAACCTTTAATTTTTCTGATTTCTTTAAATACTGAAACTCTTCTGGATAGTTGCTACCTAGGAATATGACGGGATCGAACCCTGGCACTGTGTCATGTGATTCTAGTAAGGGAACTGCTCTAAGTAGTTGCTACCTAATATTAAAACGAGGGATTGAACTTTGGCACTGTGCCATGCGTTTCTTGGAAAGGTACTGTATTAGGCAGATGCTATCTACAAATAAGACGAGAGATGGAACCCTGGCACTGTGCCATGCGGTTCTAGGAAGGGAACTGCTCTAGGTAGTTGCTACCTAGGAATAAGATGAGGGATCGAACCCTGGCACTGTGAAATGCGATTCTATTAATGGAACTGCTCTAGGTAGGTACTACCTAGGAATATGACGCGGGATTGAACTCTGGCATTGTGCAATGTGATTCTAGTAAGGGAAGTGCTCTAGGTAGTTGCTAACTTAAAATAAAACGAGGGATTGAACCCCGGCACCGTACCATGATATTCTAGGAAAGGAACTGCTCTAGGTAGTTGCTACAAAGGAAAAAGATGAGGGATCGAACCCTGGCACCATGCCATGCGATTCTAAGAAGAGAATCTCTCTTGGTAGGTGCTACTTAGAGTAACAAGACGCGGGATCGAACTCTGGCACTGTGAAATGGGATTCTAGTAAGGGAACTGCTCTAGGTAGTTGCTACCTAATAATAAAACGAGGGATTGAACCCCGACACTGTGTCATGCGTTTCGAGGAAGGGAACTGCTCTAGGTAGTTCTAACCTACGAACACTGCCACTGTGCCATGTGATTTTAGGATAAGACCTGCTTTAAGCAGTTGCTACCTAAGAATAAGACGAGTGATTGAACTCTGGCACTGTGCCATGCGATTCAGGCACTCTAACGCTTGGTAGGTAATTCAATTACACGGAGCGTTTAACATTAAAACCCTTTGACAATTTAATAATAAAATATAAATTAATACAACTGATTTAATTTTGATATATTTTAATTGTATAATAACAATGTAAAACGTTTTTCATTTTACGTTTCTATAAATTTTATTACATTATTTACTAATTTAATAAATTATGCAATATATGAATTAATTTGAATGCATATTTTAATTTTAATTTTGTTAATATATATATTATATATATATATATATTATATATATATATATATATATATATTATATATATATATATATAAAATATATACATATATATATGTAATTATACTATATATATATATATATAGTATATATATTATATATATATATATATATATATATATATATATTATTTCATACACCATATCATCATCTGTTATCTTAAAGATGATTTCTTTTAATTTTAAAAAAATACATACATACATACATACATACATACATCATACATACATACATTACATACATACATACATACATACATACACTACATACATACATACATACATAACATTACATACATACATAACATACATACATACATAATACATACAATACATACATTCTTATATTTTTTGTGTATT
>JABUQX010048732.1:12500-15000 GCA_015478945.1 Trachelipus rathkii | reverse complement strand
TATATATAATATAATATATATATATATATATATATTTTATATAATATATATATATATATATTATTATATATAATATATAACTATATTATATTATAATATGCAAATGCAATATATTTATATACATATATATATATATATATTATATATTGATTATATATATATATATGATATATATTTATATACTATATATATATATTATTATATTATTATATATATATATATATATATTATTAAATATATATATTAATATATATAGTATTATATATATATATATATATATATTATAAATATAATTATTATATATATTATATAAGAATATATATATATATTATATATTTATTAATAATAATATATAATAATAATAATAAAATATAATAATAATAAATATTAAAAGAAAAATCTATTGAATATAAGCAATAGCTCTTATATATATGTATATCAATATTATATATAATATATATGTTATATGTATATAATATATATAATATACATAATATATATATTATTATATTAATATATAATATATAATTATATATATTATATATATGTATATCTATTTCTAATATATAAATATATAATAGTTATATATATTATATATATTAATATTATTATATATAATATATATACTATTATTATATATATATTTATTATTTATATATGTAGCATTATATTATAATATATATCTATATTATATATATATTATATATATTTATAATATATTATATATTATATATTATATAATATATATATATTATATATATATTGCAATATATATATATATATAATATATATATATTAATATATATTATTATATATATATTTATTATAATATATATATAATATTATATATTATAATTATATATATAATATATAATATAAATATATATATATGTAATATAGTTATATATTTATTAAAACATATATATAACTTAATAAATAATTAAAAATTATTTATAATTAATTATTTAAATTTAAAAAAAAAATTATATATAAAAAATAGTTTCCCGATCATATAGATTTGAAGGCAAAGCATATTATAATATATTCAATATATTATTTTATAGTGTAGGATAACTATTATTGGAAGATTATAGTTTTCATATTAAATATTGATATTCTCTTTCCTCGGTAAGACTTTCTGCTGGACGAGCAAATTTGTCTGAAGGAAAGATAAATTTATAGTCTTATTAAGCAAGGGTTATAATAAAAATGTTGTTTAGCTTATTTTTATGTAAATTTGCAGACTACTACTACTACTACTACTACTACTACTAATAATAATAATAATAATAATAATAATAATAATAATAATAATAATAATAATAATAATAATAATAATAATAATAATAATAATAATAATAATAATAATAATAATAATAATAATAATAATAATTAATAATAATAATAATAATATATTATTATAATAATTATAAAATAATAATAATAATTATAATAATTAAAGTTGCAAAAGTAGTAGTAGTAGTAGTAGAAGTAGTAGTAGTAGTAGTAGTAGTAGTAGTAGTAGTAGGTAAAACAATAAAAGAAAAAATGACAAACCTAATTGCATTTGAAAAATTACGAAAGTATTTCTAATAAAAAGTGTAAAATTTACCTTCGAAATTAGACATATATATATATATATATATATATATATATATATAATATATATATATATATTTTGTATATATATATTATTATATAATATTATTATAATATATTAATATTATATATTATATAATATATATATTATATATATATTATATACAAATATAATATATATATATATATACATTATTTATATATTATTATTATATAATATATATATATATATATATATTTATATATATATATATATATATATATATATATTCTGTGGAAAGAAAAATATTCATATCAATTCCACCTAATTTAATTATGAATGAAAAATCTAATTTCTTTTTGCAAACATTTTTCCTAGACATCATCACCACTCATGTGTGACTCCCTAATTTAGAAGAGAGTGAGAGAGCGATAATCATCCTGGGAAGGATCACTTAGCTAATATATCTTACTGACTACGTTGGGGTTTTGCCATTTTCGGAGGTTTGATTTAATAAGCTTTGGGTTGAAGCTGAAACAACCTGGATTGTTTGAGTCTCACCAAAGGTAAGAATGAATGATCTGTCGCATGTATTGATTGTATTTTCAGTAGTTACCAATGAAACTAGCCATGGCAAAACGGTAAAATGATTAACCATTTATAAAAATTAACCGTAATGAATTCCAGAAAACTTTCAAGGATTATAAGGTTTATAACGATAGCTTCAATTCACCAAATCTTAAGTACTTCGCCATGGTTGCAAACTAAAGTTCGCTGTATGTATATATATATATATATATATATATAATATGATATATATATATATATATATATATATATATATATATATATATATATATATATATATACGGAAACCTAAATGAACAGAAACAAAACAATGGAACAATTGAATAATAAAAA
>JABUQX010048731.1:0-24702 GCA_015478945.1 Trachelipus rathkii | reverse complement strand
CGAACGTAAGAAATTTCACTAATCCTGAAGACTCAGAAATGCTTAAAAAACGTAAAGAATTAAAATATTTTTATTCCTTATAAATACTTACCAAACGCAAAGAATCTTATTAATTCTGAAGCCTAAGAAATGCTTATCAAACGTAAGGGATTTCCCTAATTCTGCAGCCCTAGAAAGGCTTACAAAACTTGAGGAATTTTCCTAATTCTGAAGCATTAAAAACCCTTTCCAAATGTAAATAAATTTCCTAATTCTGAAGCCTTAAAAAGGCTTATCAAACAAAAAGAATTTTCCTAATTCTGCAGTCTCAGAAAGGTTTACCAAACATAAGGAATTCCATAAATCTATAGCATTAGAAATATTTTTCAAATGTAGGGAATCTCCTTAATTCTCTAGCCTCGTAAATGCTAACGAAACGTAAGAAATTTTATTAATTCTGAAGCCTTAGAAATTCTTGCCAAAAGGAAGGAATTTCAGTTTTACCGAATCTTTTAAATTCAAACCAAACGTAAAGTATTTCCTTAATTCTGCGACATCATAAACTATTGCCAAACGTATAAAATTTCCTTATTTCTGAACCCTTAGATATGCTTACCAAACGTAAGAAATTTCATTAATCCTCAAGCCTTACAAATACTTACCAAAAGTATAGAATTTCAATATTTCTGAATCCTTATAAATGCTTATCAAACGAAAGAAATTCCTATAATTCTGCAGTTTCAGAAAAGCTTACCAAACTTGAAGAATTTCCCTATTTCGGAAGCATTAGAAACACTTTTCAAACGTAAGAAAATTTCCTAATTCTGAAGCCTCAGAGAGGCTTATCAAATGAATTGAATATTCCTAATTCTGCAGGCTAAAAAAAGACTTACCAAACCTAAGGAATTTCTGTAGATCTAAATCATCGGAAATACTTTTCAAACGTAGGGAATTTTCTTACTTATCTTGCTTTATAAATGCTTACCAAACATAAGAAATTTTATTAATTTTGAAGCCTTAGAAATGCTCACCAAAAGTAAAGAATTTCAATATTTCTGAATCCCCAAAATCCTTTTGAAAAACTTATTAATTTCCTTATTTCTGAATCCTTAAATTTGCTTACCAAAGGTAAGGAATTTCACTAACCCTGAAGGCTTTGAAATGCTTACCAAACGTAAGGAATTTCAATTTCTCTGAGTCCATATAAATGCTTACAATATGTAAATAACTTTCTAAATTTTAAAGTCTAAGAAATGCTTATCAGACGTAAATAATTTTCCTAATATTGCAGCTTTTGAAAGGCTTACCAAACTTGAGGAATTTACCTAATTCTGAAGCACTATAAACATTTTTCAAACGTAAGGAATTTTTCTGTTTCTGAAGCCTCAGAAAAGCTTATCAAACGAAAGGAATTTTAATAATTAAGCAGGCTCAGAAAAGCATACCAAACGTAAGAAATTTCCAAAATCAAAAGCATTAAAAAAGTTTTCAAACGTATTGAATTTCCTTAATTCTCTAGCCTCATAAATGCTTACCAAATGTAAATTTTTTTAGAAATTCTGAAACCTTAGAAATTCTTACCAAAAGTAAGGAATTGATTCAGTATTTCTGAATCCTTAAAATTCAAACCAAACGTAAAGTAATTCCTTAATTCTGCGGCGTCAGAAACTATTGCCAAAAATATGAAATTTCATTATTTCTGAATCCTTAGATATGCTTACCAAACATAAGAAATTTCACTAATCCTTTAGCCATAGAAATGCTTACCAAACGTAACGAATTTCAAAATTTCCGAATCCTTATAAATGTATACCAAACGTAAGGAATTTTCTTAATTCTGAAGCCTAAGAAATGCTTGTAAAACGTAAAGAATTTTACTAATTCTGCCGCCTCAGAAAGGCTTACCAAACCTGAGGAATTTTCCTAATCGTGAAGCATTAGTGTTGAGATTTGCTTTTAAGGGGAACGTTCAATCTTTGGCTGGGGCTGATCCCAGTTTTCAGCCCCACCTAAAAATGGACATAAAATTTGGAATTTTCAGCCGATTTTGACTATATAACACCAAAATGTAGCTTTTTTGCCCTTTAAAACGTTGTTTTCTGGTGTTTTTCTGTGACTGAGTCATTTGCTTTCAGAATTTTCAAATTTTCAGAATTCATGTTTTTGACAATTTCTCATATAAACTTTTCAGGTATTTGATTTTTCTCACTTCAAAACTTGAATCTGCAATCGTTGAAAGCACAATAAATGTACATAGGAAAATTTTCGATTTTTGAAGTCTGTGCTCAGCGATTGTCCAATTTCCAAACCCATTTTTTTCTGAATTGTAAAAGTGAAAAATTTAAATATTTTTTTCTACTCATCCGATCAACATCAAACTTTTCAAGGCTTGTACAATCGGGCAAGAATGCATCTTTTTTTACTTAGATAATTTCTTTGTATATGCAAAAGGGTTGGATTTGATCTTGGAATAAATTTTCAAAAAAAAAAAATGTTTGAAAATTTTTAAAAACATTTCTTTTGAGTATACATAAAAATTATCTAAGTAAAAAAGCTGCATCTTGCCCGATTGTACAAGCCCTGAAAAATTTAATGTTGATCGGCATGAGTAGAAAAAAAAATATAATTTATAATTTTTCACTTTCATTAAAAAAAGGGTTTGGAAATTGGACAACGCTGAGCACAGAACTCAAAAAATTAAAAATGTTCTATGTAATTATTGTAGGTAATGAACCAATCTATGCATATTTCAAGTTTGAAGTCATTTCCCAAAAAATTCTGAAAGTTGATATGAAAATTGTCAAAAACATGGATTTTGAAAATTTGAAAATTCTGAAAGAATGACTACATTCACAGAAAAACACCATAAAACAACGTTTTAGATGGCAAAAAAAGCTCTATTTTGGTTTATATAGTCAAAATCGGCTGGAAATATTCCGAATTTTATGTCCATTTTTAGGTGGGGCTGAAAATGGGAACAAGCCCCAGCCAAATATTGGATCCTCCCCTTAACCTACGAAAAATTGGGGAGATATTGAGCGACTAAAGGGGGGTAATATGCAACCCCCTCCCTCTTTCTCTAATTTTTAATATCCCCTTTTTCTTATAATGCAGAAAGGTAGTTCTCAACTTCTGTTTGTTGTGTATACAATCCACATGTAGGTACGGCCTTCTTACAGGATAGCGCACACAAACAAACACCAAATAATAGATATAATGCCGTGGACAAAAAATGATGTAATTTTAATACGATAATATTTTTGTCAGTGTGAAGAAGAAGGCTTCTACGCGCCCCTTCATTATCTTCTAATAAAATCTTTGACGCACAGACAGATGCGCACTAAACATGCGCACATATATATGAACCAATCAAATTACAAGATAAGGAATCAAATAGTAAATATTTACAGAAATTTTCAAGATTCTTTAGAAAGAAATAAGGTGTACAGAAAGATGAGGAGAAAAAAAAACAGGACAGCGTGTTATATGTATCTCCAATAGATGAGACTGAAGAGATTTCAAGTATCATCTAAACTACTCTAGTAGGATAGTAGAGAGAGCTTGTTCTTTCACAAATTACAAATTCTCTAAAGCTCGTGTGTTTAAAAACAAGGATGGAGTTACTCACCTGAGGCTTCTTCACCTAACATACAACGTAGTGACTTACTTATTTAAAGACTTGGTTACAAGCAAGCACGATTATAAATCACCATTAACTAGCATGCAATTAGAATATTCCCTTTCCTAAATATATAATTAAATAGAAGGTTGAAAATGTAATTAGGCCTCTGCTTCAAATAAGATTGAAGAGACAAAGGCAAAACACAAACACAGCACCAAAACAAGGATACACCGTGTAAGCAGCGAATGCGATCAGTAAGCGCATCCACATGCGATTGAATACAAAGGTGAGAAAAGGGTGCGCCATTGGGCATTGGTAACAAGGTGTTGCAATTTTGGCGGAAAATGCGATGACCTCATTCTTAGACGTGAGAGAATGGGCATTTTAAACAAATCCTGATTGCAAAGGTACCCCTTTATTGTGAAAAGGAAATTCTTTAGCTTTAGAACTTCCTCCCCTTTCTGAAACACGGGGGATTGAAGCTATAGTGCCTCGAAAACAACAGCAACAATAAAAAAAATAAAAACAATTGGTCGAGATGTGAAAAAAAATCGTCGACATTAAGCTCCCACCGAAGAGAAGGGGGAAAAAAGGTTTATTGAAGACTATATTTATAGTATTGCAATAAAAGAGAAATATATGAAGGCCTTCATTCTTCCAGGAGATATGGATGACGACAAAAAAATGGCTTACTTAAGATACAACCCCTGTAACCTCAACCAACTAAAGTCTCAGTCGCGCTAGTAGGGCGTTCTAAATTCTCAAATAATGAACAGCATTTAAGATACTGAATACTCAGAGTGGGATAATCCTTTGAATTGTTTGGATAGTAGACTATTCAAAGAATAACAATTATTTGGCTCAATCAACAATAAATACCCCCCTTCGAAGGGAGCGTGGCCTTTGGCAACGCCCCTACGACTCCCCGTAAAGAAAAAGATGGTTGAATATGAAAAAAGAGAATGTCATTCCTTCATATTCAAGGGAAATATATAAAAGGGGTTGTCACCTCTTTAAAGTCCCAGGAATTTTTCCATACGACGTAATCATATCGCGTCATGACGCCCATCCAAACTCCTGGGAACGTGCACTAGCTTGCAATTTTCTAGGTTTAGATTCGGGAAAACAAGTGATAATATGAAAAAAAAAAATGAACAATCTCACTTACAATTCGCCCTTGAAAGCTTCGATGGTATTTGCAGGCATATAGCAAGCTTTAAAATATTAGTTCTGTACCATGTTTAAACGCCAAATGTCATCCAACTCCCCCGAGTACAAGGAAGCCAAGATAACAGTTCTACAGTTGTGTCTATGGAGCACAAGATAAAAGACGTTACTGCGCAGTGTACTTAATGTCTAATTGTAGAACATTTGTATGTTATGTCAAAGGACACAAAAAAATGGTTCGACTATTCTTCATCTGAAAGAATAGCCTTAATGCGTTGTTTCGCTAGAATGTGAGCTTGACGTGTAGTTCTCTCCGGTTGGGAACCCAATGTAGATGTAGGTTCCTCTAAAGAGGACGCGTCATCTAAATTAAAAATATTAGAATGGATTTCTAGAGGGTATAGATGCACTATAGCTTGAGTGATCTCCCCATTCTTTGTATTTAATGAAACTGATCAGACGTACCCATCAGGAGAAGTGTGAAGGGTTTTTACTATGCCTAATTTCCATTTCAAATGAGGACCATCATCCTCCACCAAGACTACATCACCGATAGCAATGTTAGGAGGGCCAGAAAGATTCCAAGATTGCTTAAAATTAAGTAAATAGTCCTTACTCTATGCACACTGGAATTTGGAAATAAGCGAAAGCGTGTACCGATGCCTTTTATTTAATTTAACCGGGTCCCGGTAAGTAGTGTCCGACTCTAAAAGCTCTTCTGGAATAGGAAGAGTGTTAAGTTTATACCCACGAGTAAGTGTGAGGGTGTGAGAGGCTTCTCGCAATGAAGCTCGTCTCCCACAAAAGTGAGGTTTTCCCGGAATGACTCTAAAGTTGTTTTTTTCGCTTCGGTGAATCGTTCATTTGGTAGGATGTCAATTGTGTGATAGAACCACAGTCGCGTCTAAATCCTCAGCGGGGAATGAAGCTTCCTCTCCTTCCTCTTCTTCGGGTGTACTGGAAGGAAAGTGCTGTTTCTCCACCTCCTCTTCATCGCTAAGTTCGGATGGAAGATGATCCGCTCCTATTTCTTCTTCGCTTATTGTGGAGGGGTGATGCTCCTTGTTGAAGGGGATTGTTTCGGGTCTAAAATCGTCATAGAGACGAACTTCAGCCCGATACGTTGAAACGACCGAAACCTGCGACTCAGAATTGCTGGAAACGAAGGGTAATTCACCCCAAATTAATTTTCCAACGTTGGTAACCATCAGGTTGATTCCGCGGAAAGTCTCATATCACCTCAAAAATCGGGAAAGAGCGTCCGAGCCTAGAAGAATCCCTAAATCTGTCACACTATTTCCAGTGGGATAAGGGTTGGCTAATTTGACATGATGTCTACGTAGCATCCTTGTTGTCTTGACCAATCCAGGGATATGAATATTTGTGGGAAGGTGGTCAAAAACGATAGCCGAGATGGGAATGGTGCCATCTTCCGTCTTAATTTTTAAAGTCACGACATCACGCAACATGGCGGGGCCATTTTGATTGATGCCGTTAATAGCTATACGAATTTTGGAGTGAGGAACACATTGCAATGCTTTCACCACCGAGCGAGATACGAGCCTGCGTTGCGAGGCTTGATCATAAAGAGCTCTTACAAGTATAGTCTTCTCTCCTTTATAAACAGATAAGTCTGCTAATGGTAAAGCAACTCCTCTATTTCCTGAGAGGAGTGTTGTCATATTCGAAGTCTCCTGAGGAGGAGACGCGGGTTGTGTCTGTGGAGAAACGTTTGCCCTATTAAACTATTGACAAACGTATAAAATTTTCTTATTTTAGAACCCTTAGATATTCTTACCAAACGTAAGAAATTTCACTAATCCTCAAGCCTTAGAAATACTTACCAAACGTATAGAATTTCAATATTTCTGAATCTTTATAAATGCTTATCAAACGTAAGGAATTTCTATAATTCTGCAGGC
This sequence comes from Trachelipus rathkii, assembly GCA_015478945.1. NCBI lineage: Eukaryota > Metazoa > Arthropoda > Malacostraca > Isopoda > Trachelipodidae > Trachelipus > Trachelipus rathkii. The sequence continues at coordinate 18,012 of JABUQX010048731.1, read as the reverse complement.
TCTGAAAGGCTTACCAAACTTGAAGAATTTCCTTATTTCAGAAGCATTAGAAACACTTTTCAAACGTAAGTAATTTTCCTAACTCTGAATCCTCAGGGATTCTTATCAAACGAATTGAATATTCCTAATTCTGCAGGCTCGGAAAAGCTTAACAAACGTTAGGAATTTCTAGAGATCTAAATCATTAGAAATACTTTTCAAACGTAGGGAATTTTCTTACTTATCTAGCTTTATAAATGATTACCAAACGTAAGAAATTTTATTTACTTTGAAACCTTAGAAATGTTAAAAAAATGTAAGGAATTTCAATATTTCTGAATCCTTAAAATTCAAACCAAACGCAAAGTATTTCTTTAATTCTGCGGCATCATGAACTATTGCCAAACGTAAAAATTTCCTTATTTCTGAATCCTTAAATATTCTTACCAAACGTAAGGAATTTCACTAATCCTGAAGGCTTAGAAAGGCATACTAAACGAGAGTAATTTCAATTTTTCTGAATCCCTGTTAATGCTTACAAAACTTGAAGAATTTTCTTAATTCTAAAGTCTAGGAAATGCTTATCAAACGTAAATAATGTCCTTTATTCTGCAGCTTCAGAATGGCTTACCAAACTTGAAGAATTTACCTAATTCAGAAGCATTAAAACATTTTTCAAACGTAAGAAATTTTCCTATTTCTGAAGCCTCAGAAAAGCTTATCAAACGAAAGTAATTTTAATAATTCTGAAGGCTGAGAAAAGCATACCAAACGTAAGGAATGGTCAAAAAGGATGAAATGTCATATCAGACATATAGTCAAAAAAGATGAAATGCTCTACTGAACAAATTGTCAAATTGTCAAAAAATACGAAATGTCCGACCGGACATTCCGTATATTTTTTACCATTTTTCAAAATGGGCAAATAGTCAAAAGGCGAAATACGTCTTTTTAAAAAGGGTAAAAAAGACGAATTAACCGACTTGACAAATTATCAAACAAGACGAAATGTCCAACCGGACAAATAGTCGGAAAAGAAGAAATGTCCAACATGACAAATGGTCAAAAAAGACGAAATGTCCTACCGGACAAATGGTCAAAAAAGACGAAATGTCCGACCGGACAAATGGTCAAAAAAGACGAAATATCCGGTTGGACAAATGGTCAAAAAAGAAGAAATGTCCGATCGGACAAAAGGTCAAAAAAGACCAAATGTCCTACCGGACAAATGGTCAAAAAAGACGAAATGTCCGACCGGACAAATGGTCTAAGAAGAAGAAATATTCCAGCGGATAAATGCTCAAAAAGATATGTTCGAACGGACAAATGGTAAAAAAATTGTCCTACCGAACAAGTGGTCAAAAAAGACGAAATGTCCGACCGGACATATGGTCACAAAAAACGAAATATCCGACCGGACAAATGGTCGAAAAAGAATAAATAACAATTAAAAGAAGAAATGTCCAGCCGGATAAATGGTCAAAAAAGAAGAAATGTCCGACCGGACAAATGGTCAAAAAAGACTAAATGTCCGGCCAGACAAATGGTCAAAAAAGACGAAATGACCAACTGGACAAATGGTCGAAAAAAAGAAATGCCCAACTGGACAAAATGTTGGGCAAATGGTCAAATTTCGATCGGACAAATGGTCAAAAAAGACAAAAGGTCAAAAAGAAGAAATGTGTGACGGACAAATTGTCAAAAAGACGAAATGTCTGACCGGACAAATGGTTAAAAAAGACGAAATGTTTATATGGACAAATGGTTAAAAAGATCGAAATGTCCGACATGACAAATGGTTAAAAAAGACAAATGTCCGACACGACAGATGGTTAAAAAAGACCGGACAAATGGTCAAAAAAGACAAATGTCCGAGCGGACAAATGGTCTAAAAAAGAAGAAATATACCACCGGACAAATGGTCTAAAAGGAAGAAATAACCCACCGGAAATGGTAAAAAAAAAATTTCGAAGGACAAATATCAAAAAAAGTACCGACATTTAAATTCGATACGTCAAAAAATGACAAATATCCGACTGGAAATTGTCAAAAAAGACCAAATGTCCGACTGGACAAATGGTAAAAAAAGACGAAATGTCCGATTGGACAAATAGTCAGAAAAGACGAAATGTCCGACCCGACAAATGGTAAAAAAATACGAAATGTCCGATCGGACAAAAGATCAAAAAAGAAAAAGGTCCGACCGGACAAAAAGTTCAAAAAAGACAAAATTCTCCGCCCGGAAAAGGGTTAAAAAAAAAAAATATCCCACCGGACAAAAGGTCAAAAAAGAAATGTAGACGGACAAAATGAGTAAAAAAAATTGCCGTTCCTACCGAACAAGGTCCAAACCGACAATGATCACAAAAAATGAAATGTCCGACCGGACAAAAAAAGAAAAAAAGAAATGACAATAAAAAGATGTCCGACCTCATAAATGGTCAAAAAAAAGAAATGTTCGACCGGACAATTGTTCAATTTAGACGAAATGCGACCATACAAATGGTCAAAAAAACGAAAATGACCAACGTCTTTAGGACGAACAAAAAGAAATGCCCAACTGGACAAATGTTGGGCAAAGTAAAAAAACCTGTGCTAGAACTACGCTTTAAGCGTTCTTTTATGGAGCGTTGATGGTCTATGGTTAGAGCATCGGTATTGTTATCTCTGCAACCGCGAAGTCAATGTCGAATTCCCGCGATGGAGAGTAAAATCTCCTACGACTCTTTCGAAATGGTTAAAAAAGACGACAGAGGTACAATAACCGATGCGCTCTAACCACTAGGACCAATCCAACTCCCCATAAAATAAAATTTCTATCTCCGTTCCTAAAAATATTAAAAAAAGAAAAATGTGCGGCTTGACAGATTCTTAAAATATTTTGGGCTACCGGCCAAATGTAAAATGGCCAAAAAGGACCAAATGTAAGACACCTGACCAAATGCGTCAAAAAAGTCGAAATGTCGAAGAGGGAGTGAAGGTAAATAATTACGAAATGTCCGACTGGAAAAATGGCAAAAATGAAAATGTCCGACCGCAATTCGTCAAAAAAAGCCCAAATATCCGACAAAACAAATTGTCAAAAAGACGAAATGTCCGACTTGACAAATTGTCAAAAAGACGAAATATCTGGCTGGACAAATTGTCAAAACAGACGAAATGTCCGACTGGACAAATGGTCAAAAAGTCGAAATATCCGACTGGACAAATGGTCAAAAAAGAAAAAACATCCGAACAGACAAATGGTCAGAAAAGAAAAATTGTCCAACCGGACAAATGGTAAAAAAAAAGAAATGTTCTACCGGACAAATGGTCAAGAAAGACCAAATGTCCGACTGGACAAATGGTAAAAAAGACCAAATGTCCGACCGTACAAATGGTCAAAAGACCAAAATGTCCGACTGGACAAATTGTTAAAAGACGAAATGACCAACCGGACAAATGGTCAAGACAGATGAAATGTCCGACTGGACAAATGGTCAAAAGACCAAATGTCCGATCGGAAAAATTGTCAGAAAAGAAAAAATATCCCACCAGAAAAATGGTCAAAAAAGACAAAATGTCCGAAAGGACAAATGGTCAAAAAGATGAAATGTCCGTCTGGACAAATTTTTAAAAAAGACCAAATGTCTGACCGGACAAATGGTCAAATAAGTCGAAATGTTCGACCGGACAAATGGTCAAAAAAGACAAAATATCCGATACGACAAATAATCAGGAAAAACGAAATGTCCGATCGGACAAGTGGTCAGAAAATACGAAATGTGAAACCGGAGAAATGTTCGGAAAAGACGAAATGTCCGACCGGAAAAATGGTCTAAAAAGAAGAAATATCCCACCGGACAAATGGTCAAAAAAGAAATGTACGAACGGACAAATGGTAAAAAAAAAATGTCCGTCCTACCGAACAAGTGGTCAAACCGACATATGATCACAAAAAATGAAATGTCCGACCGGACAAATGGTCGAAAAAGAAGAAATGACAATAAAAAGATGTCCGACCTCATAAATGGTCAAAAAAGAAGAAATGTTCGACCGGACAATTGTTCAATTTAGACGAAATGTCCGACCGTACAAATGGTCAAAAAAGACGAAATGACCAACTCGACAAATGGTCGAAAAAAAAGAAATGCCCAACTGGACAAAATGTTGGGCAAATGGTAAAAAAACCGTGTGCTTTAGGAACTACGCTTGAAGCGTTCTTTTATGGGGAGGTTGATGGTCTAGTGGTTAGAGCATCCGGTTATTGTTATCTCTGCAACGCGGAAGTCCAATGTTCGAATCCCGCTGATGGAGAGTAAAATCTCCTGTGACTCTTTCAAAATGGTTAAAAAAGACGAGCAGAGGTAACAATAACCGGATGCTCTAACCACTAGACCATCCACCTCCCCATAAAAGAAAGCTTCAAGCGTAGTTCCTAAATAGTTAAAAAAGACAAATGTCCGACATGACAGATGGTTAAAAAAGACAAATGTCCGACCGGCCAAATGTAAAATGGCCAAAAAGGACCAAATGTAAGACCTGACAAATGGTCAAAAAAGTCGAAATGTCCAATCAGACAAATGGTCAAAAATTACCAAATGTCCGACTGGAAAAATGGTCAAAAATGACAAATGTCCGACCGGCAATTCGTCAAAAAAGCCCAAATATCCGACAAAACAAATTGTCAAAAGACGAAATGTCCGACTTGACAAATTGTCAAAAAGACGAAATATCTGGCTGGACAAATTGTCAAAACAGACGAAATGTCCGACTGGACAAATGGTCAAAAAGTCGAAATATCCGACTGGACAAATGGTCAAAAAAGAAAAAACATCCGAACAGACAAATGGTCAGAAAAGAAAAATTGTCCAACCGGACAAATGGTAAAAAAAAAGAAATGTTCTACCGGACAAATGGTCAAGAAAGACCAAATGTCCGACTGGACAAATGGTAAAAAAGACCAAATGTCCGACCGTACAAATGGTCAAAAGACCAAAATGTCCGACTGGACAAATTGTTAAAAGACGAAATGACCAACCGGACAAATGGTCAAGACAGATGAAATGTCCGACTGGACAAATGGTCAAAAGACCAAATGTCCGATCGGAAAAATTGTCAGAAAAGAAAAAATATCCCACCAGAAAAATGGTCAAAAAAGACAAAATGTCCGAAAGGACAAATGGTCAAAAAGATGAAATGTCCGTCTGGACAAATTTTTAAAAAAGACCAAATGTCTGACCGGACAAATGGTCAAATAAGTCGAAATGTTCGACCGGACAAATGGTCAAAAAAGACAAAATATCCGATACGACAAATAATCAGGAAAAACGAAATGTCCGATCGGACAAGTGGTCAGAAAATACGAAATGTGAAACCGGAGAAATGTTCGGAAAAGACGAAATGTCCGACCGGAAAAATGGTCTAAAAAGAAGAAATATCCCACCGGACAAATGGTCAAAAAAGAAATGTACGAACGGACAAATGGTAAAAAAAAAATGTCCGTCCTACCGAACAAGTGGTCAAACCGACATATGATCACAAAAAATGAAATGTCCGACCGGACAAATGGTCGAAAAAGAAGAAATGACAATAAAAAGATGTCCGACCTCATAAATGGTCAAAAAAGAAGAAATGTTCGACCGGACAATTGTTCAATTTAGACGAAATGTCCGACCGTACAAATGGTCAAAAAAGACGAAATGACCAACTCGACAAATGGTCGAAAAAAAAGAAATGCCCAACTGGACAAAATGTTGGGCAAATGGTAAAAAAACCGTGTGCTTTAGGAACTACGCTTGAAGCGTTCTTTTATGGGGAGGTTGATGGTCTAGTGGTTAGAGCATCCGGTTATTGTTATCTCTGCAACGCGGAAGTCCAATGTTCGAATCCCGCTGATGGAGAGTAAAATCTCCTGTGACTCTTTCAAAATGGTTAAAAAAGACGAGCAGAGGTAACAATAACCGGATGCTCTAACCACTAGACCATCCACCTCCCCATAAAAGAAAGCTTCAAGCGTAGTTCCTAAATAGTTAAAAAAGACAAATGTCCGACATGACAGATGGTTAAAAAAGACAAATGTCCGACCGGCCAAATGTAAAATGGCCAAAAAGGACCAAATGTAAGACCTGACAAATGGTCAAAAAAGTCGAAATGTCCAATCAGACAAATGGTCAAAAATTACCAAATGTCCGACTGGAAAAATGGTCAAAAATGACAAATGTCCGACCGGCAATTCGTCAAAAAAGCCCAAATATCCGACAAAACAAATTGTCAAAAGACGAAATGTCCGACTTGACAAATTGTCAAAAAGACGAAATATCTGGCTGGACAAATTGTCAAAACAGACGAAATGTCCGACTGGACAAATGGTCAAAAAGTCGAAATATCCGACTGGACAAATGGTCAAAAAAGAAAAAACATCCGAACAGACAAATGGTCAGAAAAGAAAAATTGTCCAACCGGACAAATGGTAAAAAAAAAGAAATGTTCTACCGGACAAATGGTCAAGAAAGACCAAATGTCCGACTGGACAAATGGTAAAAAAGACCAAATGTCCGACCGTACAAATGGTCAAAAGACCAAAATGTCCGACTGGACAAATTGTTAAAAGACGAAATGACCAACCGGACAAATGGTCAAAACAGATGAAATGTCCGACTGGACAAATGGTCAAAAGACCAAATGTCCGATCGGAAAAATTGTCAGAAAAGAAAAAATATCCCACCAGAAAAATGGTCAAAAAAGACAAAATGTCCGAAAGGACAAATGGTCAAAAAGATGAAATGTCCGTCTGGACAAATTTTTAAAAAAGACCAAATGTCTGACCGGACAAATGGTCAAATAAGTCGAAATGTTCGACCGGACAAATGGTCAAAAAAGACAAAATATCCGATACGACAAATAATCAGGAAAAACGAAATGTCCGATCGGACAAGTGGTCAGAAAATACGAAATGTGAAACCGGAGAAATGTTCGGAAAAGACGAAATGTCCGACCGGAAAAATGGTCTAAAAAGAAGAAATATCCCACCGGACAAATGGTCAAAAAAGAAATGTACGAACGGACAAATGGTAAAAAAAAAAATGTCCGTCCTACCGAACAAGTGGTCAAACCGACATATGATCACAAAAAATGAAATGTCCGACCGGACAAATGGTCGAAAAAGAAGAAATGACAATAAAAAGATGTCCGACCTCATAAATGGTCAAAAAAGAAGAAATGTTCGACCGGACAATTGTTCAATTTAGACGAAATGTCCGACCGTACAAATGGTCAAAAAAGACGAAATGACCAACTCGACAAATGGTCGAAAAAAAAGAAATGCCCAACTGGACAAAATGTTGGGCAAATGGTAAAAAAACCGTGTGCTTTAGGAACTACGCTTGAAGCGTTCTTTTATGGGGAGGTTGATGGTCTAGTGGTTAGAGCATCCGGTTATTGTTATCTCTGCAACGCGGAAGTCCAATGTTCGAATCCCGCTGATGGAGAGTAAAATCTCCTGTGACTCTTTCAAAATGGTTAAAAAAGACGAGCAGAGGTAACAATAACCGGATGCTCTAACCACTAGACCATCCACCTCCCCATAAAAGAAAGCTTCAAGCGTAGTTCCTAAATAGTTAAAAAAGACAAATGTCCGACATGACAGATGGTTAAAAAAGACAAATGTCCGACCGGCCAAATGTAAAATGGCCAAAAAGGACCAAATGTAAGACCTGACAAATGGTCAAAAAAGTCGAAATGTCCAATCAGACAAATGGTCAAAAATTACCAAATGTCCGACTGGAAAAATGGTCAAAAATGACAAATGTCCGACCGGCAATTCGTCAAAAAAGCCCAAATATCCGACAAAACAAATTGTCAAAAGACGAAATGTCCGACTTGACAAATTGTCAAAAAGACGAAATATCTGGCTGGACAAATTGTCAAAACAGACGAAATGTCCGACTGGACAAATGGTCAAAAAGTCGAAATATCCGACTGGACAAATGGTCAAAAAAGAAAAAACATCCGAACAGACAAATGGTCAGAAAAGAAAAATTGTCCAACCGGACAAATGGTAAAAAAAAAGAAATGTTCTACCGGACAAATGGTCAAGAAAGACCAAATGTCCGACTGGACAAATGGTAAAAAAGACCAAATGTCCGACCGTACAAATGGTCAAAAGACCAAATGTCCGACTGGACAAATTGTTAAAAGACGAAATGACCAACCGGACAAATGGTCAAAACAGATGAAATGTCCGACTGGACAAATGGTCAAAAGACCAAATGTCCGATCGGAAAAATTGTCAGAAAAGAAAAAATATCCCACCAGAAAAATGGTCAAAAAAGACAAAATGTCCGAAAGGACAAATGGTCAAAAAGATGAAATGTCCGTCTGGACAAATTTTTAAAAAAGACCAAATGTCCGATCGGAAAAATTGTCAGAAAAGAAAAAATATCCCACCCTAAAAATGGTCAAAAAAGACAAAATGTCCGAAAGGACAAATGGTCAAAAAGATGAAATGTCCGTCTGGACAAATTTTTAAAAAAGACCAAATGTCTGACAGGACAAATGGTCAAATAAGTCGAAATGTTCGACCGGACAAATGGTCAAAAAAGACAAAATATCCGATACGACAAATAGTCAGGAAAAACGAAATGTCCGATCGGACAAGTGGTCAGAAAATACGAAATGTGAAACCGGAGAAATGTTCGGAAAAGACGAAATGTCCGACCGGAAAAATGGTCAAAAAAGACCAAATGTCCGACCGAACAACGGTCAAAAAAGTTTAAATGTTCAACCGGTCAAAAAAGTTTAAATGTTCAACCGGACAAACGATCAAAAAATGCTAAATGTCCGACTGGACAAATGGTCAGAAAAGACGAAATATCTGACTGGACAAATTGTCAAAACAGACAAAATGTCCGACTGGACAAATGGTCAAAAAAGTCGAAATATCTGACTGGACAAATGGTCAAAAAAGACAAAATGTCCGACTGGATATATGGTCAAAAAAACAAATGTCAGACCGAAAAAATTTTCGAGAAAGAAATTTCCGCTCGGACAAATAGTCAAAAAAGACAAAATGTCCAACCGAACAGATGGTCAAAAAAGTCGTAATGTCCGACGGAGCAAATGATTAAAAAAGACAAATGTCCTACATGAAAAATGGTCAAACAATTCCAAATGTCCGACCGAACAACCGTCAAAAAATTTAAAATTTTCAACCTGACATTTCTATTTTTTGACCATTTGTCAAAATGGGCAAATGGTTAAAAGACGAAATGTCCGACAGGACAAATGTTCAAAAAAGACGAAATGTCTGATCGGACAAATGGTCAGAAAAGAAAAATGTCCAACCGGACAAATGGTAAAAAAAAACGAAATGTCCGACCGGATAAATGGTCAAAAAAGACCAAATGTCCGACTGGACAAATGGTAAAAAAGACGAAATGTACGACTTGACAAATTATCAAACAAGACGAAATGTTTGACCGGACAAATAGTCGGAAAAGAAGAAATGTACAACATGACAAATGGTCAAAAAAGACCAAATGTCCGACCGGACAAATGTTCAGAAAAGATGATATGAAGGATCGGACAATTGGTCAAAAAAGACCAAATGTCCGACCGAACAAATTGTCAAAAAAGACTAAATGTACGACCAGAGAAGTGATTAAAAAGGACGAAATGTTTGACTGGACAAATGGTAAAAAAATACGAAATGTCCAACCAGACAAATGGTAAAAAAAACAAATGTCCGACCGGACAAATGGTCTAAAAAGAAGAAATATCCCACCGGCAAATGGTCTAAAAGTCGTCTTTTTGTCAGACCGGTCAAATGGAAAAAAAGACCAATTGTCCAAATAAACACATGGTCAAAAAAGACCAAATATCCAACCGGACAAATGGTCAATTGGGACCAAAGGTCAAAAAAGACAATGTCCGATTGGACAAATGGTCAAAAAGACCAATGTCCAATCAGACAAATGGTAAAAAAGACGAAATGTGCGACCGTACAAATGGACAAAAAAAGACCAAATGTCCAACCAAACACATGGTCAAAAAAGAGAAAAGGTTTGACTGGACAAATGGTCAAAAAATACGAAATGTCTGATCGTACAAAAGGTCAAAAACTACTAAATGTTCGAATGGGCAAATGGTCAAAAGACAAATGTCCTACAGAACAAATTGTCAAAAAAGACGAAATGTCCTATCGTACAAAAGGTAAAAAAAAAACCAATGTCCTACCGAACAAATGGTCAAAAATACGAAATGTCCGACCGGACATTTCGTATTTTCTGACTATTTATCCAAATGGGCAAATGGTTAAAAGACGAAATGTCCAACATGACAAATGGTCAAAAAAGACAAAATGTCCGATCGGACAAATGGTCAAAAAAGACGAAATGTCCGACCGGACAAATGGTGAAAAAAGACAAAATGTCCGACTTGACATATTATCAAAAGAAACGAAATGTTCGACCGGACAAATGGTCGAAAAAGATTAAATGTCCGACAGGACAGATGTTCATAAAAGACGAAATGTTCCATTGGACAAATTGTCAGAAAAGATGAAATGAAGGATCGGACAATTGGTCAAAAAAGACCAAATGTCCGATCGAACAAATTGTCAAAAAAGACTAAATGTACGACAACAGAAGTGGTTTAAAAAGACGAAATGTTGGACCGGACAAATAGTCAAAAAATACGAAATATCCAAACAGACAAATGGTATAAAAACGAAATGTCCGACTTGACAAATGGTCAAGAAAGACTGTCCGACCAGACAAATTGTAATAAAAGTCTAAATGTCAAACATGACAAATGGTCAAAAAAGACCAAATGACCGACCGGACAAATGGTCTAAAAAGAAGAAATATCCCAACGGACAAATGGTCTAAAAAGAAGAAATATCCCACCGGACAAATGGTCAAAAAAAGAAATGTCCGAACGGACAAATGGTCAAAAAAGATCAAATGTCTTACCGAACAAGTGGTCAAAAAAGACGAAATATCCGACTGGAAAAATTGTCAAAAAAGACCAAATGTCTGACTGGACAAATGGTCAAAAAAGTTGAAATGTCTGACCTGACAAATGGTCAAAAAAGACGAAATGTCCAATTGGACAAATCGTCAGAAAAGACGAAATGTCAGATCAGACAAATATTCAAAAAAGACTTAATGTCCGACCGTACAAATGGTAAAAAAGACGAAATGTCAGACCGTTCAAATGGTCTAAAAAGAAGAAATATCCCGCTGGACAAATGGTCTAAAATTCGTCTTTTTGCCCGATCGGTCAAATGGAAAAAAAGAAGAATTGTCCAAATAATCACATGGTCAAAAAAGACCAAATGTCCAACCGAACAAATGGTCAATAAGGACGAAATGTCCGACAGGAAAAAGGTCAAAAAAGACAAAATATCCGACTGGACAAATGATCACAAAAGACTAAATGTCCGGCTGGACAAATGGTCAAAAAAGACCAATGTCCGATCAGACAAATGGTAAAAAAGACGAAATATGCGACCGGAGAAATGGACAAAAAAGACCAAATGTCCAACCAAACAAATGATCAAAAAAGACAAAATGTCTGACAGGACAAATGGTCAAAAAATACGAAATGTCCGATCGTACAAATGGTCAAAAAAGACAAAATGTCTGATCGGACAAATGGTCACAAAAGACGAAATGTCCGACCATACAAATGGTCAAAAAAGACGAAATGTCCGACCGGACAAATGTTTAGAAAAGATTAAATGAACGATCAGACAATTGGTCAAAAAAGACCAAATGTCCGATCAAAAAATGGCTAAAGAGGACGAAATGTCCGACCTGACAAATGGTCAAAAAAGTCGAAATGTCCAATCGGACAAATGGACTATATGTCCAACATATGACTAAACAAATAGTCTATATATCCAACATATATAGACCAAATGTCCGAGTGGACAAATGGTCAAAAAAGATGAAATGTCCGAGTGGAGCAAAGGTCAAAAAAGACGAAATATCCGATCGGACAAATTGTCACAAAAGAAGAAATGTCCCAACGGAAAAATGGTCAAAAAAGACCAAATGTCCGACCGAACAACGGTCAAAAAAGTTTAAATGTTCAACCGGTCAAAAAAGTTTAAATGTTCAACCGGACAAACGATCAAAAAATGCTAAATGTCCGACTGGACAAATGGTCAGAAAAGACGAAATATCTGACTGGACAAATTGTCAAAACAGATAAAATGTCCGACTGGACAAATGGTCAAAAAAGTCGAAATATCTGACTGGACAAATGGTCAAAAAAGACAAAATGTCCGACTGGATATATGGTCAAAAAAACAAATGTCAGACCGAAAAAATTTTCGAGAAAGAAATTTCCGCTCGGACAAATAGTCAAAAAAGACAAAATGTCCAACCGAACAGATGGTCAAAAAATTCGTAATGTCCGACGGAGCAAATGATTAAAAAAGACAAATGTCCTACATGAAAAATGTCAAAAAGGACAAATATCAAAAAGGACCAAATGTCCGACAGGACAAATGGCCAAAAAATACGAAATTTCCGACTGGACAAATGATTAAAAAAGTCCAAATGTCCAACCTGACAAATGGTCAGAAAAGAAGAATTGTCCAACCGGACAAATAGTCAGAAAAGAAGAAATGTCCAACCGTACAAATGTTTGACCATTTGTCCGACCGGACAAATGGTCAAAAAAGACGAAATTTTCAAATGGACAAATGGTCAAAAAAGGCGAAATGTCCGACAGGACAAAAGGTCAAAAAAGAACAAATGTCCATTCAGAAAAAATGATAAAATGAGACAAATGTCCTACCAGGCAAATGGTTAAAAAAGGAAATTTCTGACGGGACAAAGTCAAAAAAGACGAAATGTCCGACCGGACAAATGGTGAAAAAGACGAAATGTCCGACAAGACAAATGGTCAAAAATATGAAATATCCTACCGGACAAATGTTCTAAAAGTTGAAATGTCCGACCGGACAATTGTCCAAAAAATAAAAAAATGTCCCAAAACAATATGGTCAAAAAAGACCAAAGTCCGACCGGAAAATGGTCAAAAAATACCAAATGTCCTACGAACAATGGGTCAACAAAGTTGTAAATCAACCGAATAAAGTTCAAAAAAAGAAGCCCAATGTCCAAACTGAAACAAATAAATGTCAAACAAAGACAAATATCTGACCAAAATGCCAAAAGACGAATGTCCGACCTACAAATGATTCGAAAAATGTCGAAATGTCCAACGGACAAATGGTCAAAAAATACGAAATGTCCGACCGGACAAATGGTCAAAAAAGACAAATGTCCGACCGGCAAATCGTCCAAAAAGACGAAATATCGGACAAAACAAATTGTCAAAAAGACGAAATGTCCGACTGGAAAAATGGTCAAAAAAGTGTGAAATATCCGACTGGACAAATGGTCAAAAAAGTCTATAACAGTTGCTTCAAAATGGCGGAAAAGAAAAATTGTCCAACCGGACAAATTGTAAAAAAAAACAAATGTCCGACCGGACAAATGATCAAAAAATACGAAATATCCAACAGGACAAATGGTCAAAAAAGACGAAATATCCGACTGGACAAATGGTCACAAAACTCAAAGTGTCCGACCGGACAAATGGTCGAAAAAGACCAAATATCCAACTGGATAAATGGTCAAAACACAAAATGTCCGATCCAAATGTTCGACTGGGGTAAATGGTCAAAAAGACGAAATGTCCGACCGGGCAAATGATTAAAAAAAAAATGAAATGTACGAATTGACAAATTTCAAAAAGATCGAAATGTCCGACCGGACAAATGGTCAGTAAACCCGAAATGTCAGACCAAACAAATGCTCAAAAAAGAAGAAATGTCCGACTGGACAAATGGCCAATAAGGACCAAATGTCCAAACGGACAAATGATCGAAAAAACAAATGTCCGACTGGACAAATGGTCAAAAAAAGTCTAAATGTCCAACATGACAAATGGTCAAAAAAGACGAAATGTCCGACCGGACAAATGGTCAAAAAAGACCAAATGTCCGAGTGGACAAATGGTCAAAAAAGACCAAATTTCCGAGTTGAGCAAAGGACAAAAAAGACCAAATGTCAAATCGGACAAATTGTCACAAAAGAAGAATTGTCCCACCGGACAAAAGGTCAAAAAACAAATGTCTGATCAGACAAATGGCCAAAAGAAGAATAGTAAATGTCTGATCAGACAAATGGTCATAAAAGACTAAATGTCCGACCGGTAAAAAAAACACTAAATATCCGAATGGAAAAATGGTCAGAAAAGAAGAAATGTCCAGCAGGACAAATGGTCAAAAAAGAAGAAATGTCCCAAATGTTTAAATGTTTGGAAATGACAAATGGTTAAAAAAATACAAATGTCCGACGGACAAAAAATGAGAAATGGTCAAAAAATGGTCGAACATTTAGTCAAAAAATAAGAAATGTCCGACCGGACAAAAGGTAAAAAAAAGACCAAATGTCCGACAGGACAAATGGTCAATAAAGACGAAATGTCCGTACAGACAAATGGTAAAAAAGACGAAATATCCGACCGGACAAAAGTTCAGAAAAGTAGAAATGTCCGACCGGACAAATGGTCAAAAAAGAAGAAATGTTTAAACGGACAAATGGTCAAAAAAGACGAAATGTCCGACCGGACTAATAGTCGAAAAAGACGAAATGTCAGCTCGGACAAATGGTCAAAAAAGACTAAATGTCCGACCGTACAAATGGTGAAAAAAGACGAAATGTCCACTCCCAAATCACTCAAAAAATCACTCTCAAATCTCTCCCAAATCACTCTCAAATCACTCCTAAATCCACCCAAATCACTCTCAAATCACGCCTAAATGACTCTCAAATCACTCCCAAATCACTCCCAAATCACTAACAAATCACTCACAAATCTCTCCCAAATCACTCTCAAATCACGCCCAAATCACTCTCAAATCACTCCCAAATCACTCCCAAATAACTCTCAAATCACGCCCAAATCACTCGCAAATCACTCACAAATAACTCAAATCACTCCCAAATCACTCCCAAATCACTTTCAAATCACTCTTAAATCACTCTCAAATCACTCTCAAATCACTCACAAATCACTCACAAATCACTCCCAAATCACTCTGAAATCACTCCCAAATCACTTTCAAATAATTTCCAAATCACTCTCAAATCACCCTCAAATCACTCTAAATTCACTCTCACATCACTCCCAAATCACTCTCAACTCACTCCCAAATCACTCCAAAATCACTCACAAATCATTTTAAATCACTCCCAAATCACTCAAATCACTCTCAAATCACTCTTAAATCACTCCCATATCACTCCTAAATCACTCCCAAATCACTCTCAAATCACTTCCAAATCACTCCTAAATCATCCTCATATCACTCTTAAATCACTCTCAAATCACTCCCAAATCACCCTCAAATCAATCCCAAATTACTCCAAAATCACTCCCAAATAATCCCAAATCACTCTCAAATCACTATCAAATCATTCTAAAATCATTCCCAAATCACTCTCAAATCACTCTCAAATCACTCCCAAATCACTCTCAAATCACTCTCAAATCACTTCCAAATCACTCCAAAATCACTCTCAAATCACTCCCAAATCACTCCAAAATCGCCTCCAAATCACTCTTAAATCACTCAAAAATCACTTTCAAATCACTATCAAATCACTCTTAAATCACTCCCAAATCACTCCCAAATCACTCTCAAATCACTCCCAAATCACTCCCAAATCACTAACAAATCACTAACAAATCACTAACAAATTACTTTCAAATCACTCCCAAATCACTCTCAAATCACTCCCAAATCACTCCCAAATCACGCCCAAATCATGCCCTAATCACTCCCAAATCACTTCCAAATATATCTCAAATCACTCTCAACTCACTCCTAAATCACTCTCAAATCACTCCCAAATCACTCCCGAATCACTCTCAAATCACTCCGAAATCACTCTCAAATCACTCCCAAATCACTCCAAAATCATTCCCAAATCACTCTCAAATTACTCTCAAATAACTCTCAAATCACTAAAAAATCAATTCAAAATCACTCCCAAATCACTCTCAAATCACTCCCAAATCACTCTCATATCACTCTAAAATCACTCTCACTTCCAAATCACTCCCAAATCACTCTCAAAACACTCCAAAATCACTCCCAAATCACTCCCTAATCACTAATAAATCACTCCCAAATCACTCCCAATTCACTTTCAAATCACTCCAAAATCACTTTCAATTCATTCTCAAATCACTCTCAAATCACTCTCAAATTACTTTCAAATCACTCTCAAATCACTCTCAAATCAATCCCAAATCACGCCCAAATCACTCGCAAATCACTCACAAATAACTCACAAATCACTCCCAAATCACTCACAAATCACTTTCAAATCACTCTTCAATCACTCTCAAATCACTCTCAAATCACTCACAAATCACTCACAAATGATTTGAAAGTGATTTTTCAAAAAAAACTAAATGTCCGACAAAACCTATTTTCAAAAAAGACCAAATATCCAACCGGCCAAATGGTCAAAAAGAACGAAATGTCCGACCCGACAAGGTCAAAAAGACCAAATATCCAACCGGCTAAATGGTCAAAAAGAACGAAATGTCCGACCTGACAAGGTCAAAAAAGACGAAATGTCCGACTGGACAAATGGTCAAAAAAGTCGAAATGTTCGACCGAACAAATGGTCAAAAAAGAACAAATGTCCGACCGGAAAAATGGTAAAAAAATACGAAATGTGAAACCGGTGAAATGTTCAGAAAAGACGAAATGTGAAACCGAACAAATGTTCAAAAAAGACCAAATGTCCGACCGGAAAAATGGTCAAAAATACCAAATGTCCTACCGAACAATGGTCAACAAAGTTTAAATGTTCAACCGAATAAAGTCAAAAAAAGACCCAATGTCCAACTGAACAAATAAATGGTCAAAAAAAGACCAAATATCTGACCAAATGGCCAAAAAGGACGAAATGTCCGACCTGACAAATGGTCGAAAAAGTCGAAATGTCCAATCGGACAAATGGTCAAAAATTACGAAATGTCCGACCGGACAAATGGTCAAAAAAGACAATTGTCCGACCGGCAAATCGTCCAAAAAGACGAAATATCGGACTAAACAAATTGTCAAAAAAGACGAAATGTCCGACTGGAAAAATGGTCAAAAAAGTTGAAATATCCGACTGGACAAATGGTCAAAAAAGCCCAAACGTCCGAACGGACAAATGGTCGGAAAAGAAAAATTGTCCAACCGGACAAATTGTAAAAAAAAACAAATGTCCGACCGGACAAATGATCAAAAAATACGAAATATCCAACAGGACAAATGGTCAAAAAGACGAAATATCCGACGGACAAATGTCACAAAACTCAAGTGTCCGACCGACAAATCGCGAAAAAGACCAAATATCCAAACTATAATCTTCAATAACACAAAATGTCCACCAAATAGGTCAAAATGTAGCGATTGTCGAAACGAAAATTCCACAGCAAAGATTGGCAAACAGGAGATGTATAAAAAACAAATTTTCAAAAGAATATATATATAACCGGACAAATGGTCAGTAAACCCGAAATGTCAGACCAAACAAAGTCAAAAAAAAGACAAATTCCGACTACAAATGCCATAAGACCAAATGTCCAAAGGACAAAAGATCGAAAAGAACAAAGTCCAACGGACAATATGTCAAAAAAATCTAATGTCCAACATGAACAAAGGTCAAAAAAGACGAAATGCCGACCGACAATGATGTCAAAAAAAGACTCAAATTTCCGATCTGAGCAAAGACAAAAAGACCAATGTCAAATCGGAACAAATTTGTCACAAAAAAGAATTGTCCCACCGACAACAAAGGTCAAAAAAGACCCAAAATTACCTACTGGTCAATTGGTGAAAGATAAGAGATAATGTCTATCAACAAATTAATGTCTTATCAGACAATGTCATTAAAGACTAAAGTGCCGACCGGAAAAAAAACACTAAAATATCCGAATGGAAAGATGGATCAGAAATCTCGC
>JABUQX010048730.1:5000-7500 GCA_015478945.1 Trachelipus rathkii | reverse complement strand
ACCCTACCTTCTTCCACCCTCATTCCTCTCTCCTCCAACATTTCCTTTATTCCATCCATCCATCTTCTTCTTGGTCTCCCCCTTCCTCTCCTTCCTATCCCATCCGCCTCCCAAACTCTCCTAACCACTCTGCTCCCCCATTCTCTCCAGATGTCCAAACCATCTTAACATTCCCTACTCCGCTCTTCTCACCAAACCATTCTTCCAATCACATCTCTCTCTTATTACCCTATTCCTAATCCTCTCTCTTTTACTAACCCCACAAACCGCTCTCAGCCCTTTCATCTCAAACACTTCCAATTTCCTCTTGGACCTAGCATTCAACCCCCATGTTTCACACCCATATAGTACCGCTGGAACACAAATTTTTTCAAACATACTTATCTTGAGTTTATGTGATAAATCCCCCCCTTTCCATAATTCCCTCAAACCACTCAATGCTCTCATTCCTTCTCCTACTCTATGATCTATCTCTTCCTTCATCCCTCCTTCCTTACCCAAATCCATCCCTAAATATCTGAAAACCTTTACTTCTTCCAGTACTACACCTCCTACACTAATCTCTAACCCCATCCCCTCATCTGTTTCCTCCTCCTCAAACACTAACACTTTACTCTTACCTGGATTTATCTTAAGACCCTTTAGTCCACACACTCTCTCAAACTCCTTCACCAAATACTACAACCCTTCTGAATCCTTCGCCACCAAGGTAGTATCATCCGCGAATAGTATCATGTTCACTTCCCATCTATCACCCCTATCCATCAATTCCACCCCTCTCCCCTCCCTCATCATTCCTCTGCAGACACTCTCCATAAATAAATTGAAAAGCCACGGTGACATCACACATCCTTGTCTCAACCCTCTCTCCACTCTAAACATCTCACTCTCCCCTCCTAATACTCTCACACACATTCTGCTATTTCTATAAAAGGCCCTAATACCTTTACCTAATTTACCCCCTACTCCATGTTCCTCCAGCACCCTCCATAATTCACCCCTCTTCACTCTATCATATGCTTTCTCCAGATCTAAAAAACACCCATACACCTTCCCTTTCCTTTCTATACCTTTCTCCACAAGCATCTTCATTGTGAACACTTGATCCACACACCCCCTTCCCATCCTAAATCCTCCTTGTTCTTCCCCCATTCTCTCTTCCGTTAAATCTCTCACCCTCTCAATTAGTATTCTCCCATACACTTTCCCTACTACACTCAAAAGACAAATACCTCTATAATTACCACACTCCATCCTATCCCCTTTCCCTTTATACAGGGGAACCAAACAACCATCCTCCCAATCCTGTGGAACCTCTTCCTTCCTCCAACATAAATTATATAACCTGTACAGCCATTCCTCCACCCCTCTGCCTCCCATCTGTAACATTTCCATACTCACACCATCTAGACCTGTGGACTTTCCTTTTTTTCCTTTAGTTATCGCCCTAATAATTTCTTCCATTTGTATTTCCATATCTCCTTCCCGTCCCTCTTCACCCCCCAACCTCACCTCTTGAACCTCCTCATCTCTTCCACCCAATTCATTCAATAATCCTCTAAAATATTCCCCCCATCTTTTCCTCACTCCATCTTCCCCTCCTATCCATTCCCCATCCCCTCCCTTAACCCTCTCCCCTAACCCCTCCCTCTTCTTTCTTTTTATATTTACTTCTTTCCAGAATATTTTGCTTCCTGTTTCAAAATTTTCTGTCACTTTTCTACACCATTCATTATTTGCATTTCTCTTCGCCCTCTCCACCGCCCTCTTTGCTTCCCACTCTAACCCCTCTATATTCCTCCCAGCTTTCCCTTCTCCTATTCCCCAACCATTTCACATAGACCTCTTTTTTCTTTTTCACCAAATCTTTCACCTCCTCATTCCACCATTCACTTCCTTTCCTTCTACTTGCTCCCACCTTTTTTACTCCGCATATCCTTCTGGCTTCTTCACAAATTGTCTCTTTAAATCTCTTCCACTCCTCCTCCACATCCCTAATTTCCGTCCCTCTCACGTCCCTCCACCTAACCTCCATAACCCTCCTAAACTCGCTCTTACACAACGTCTCATCTAATTTTTCCACCTTAATGACTTCTATTTTCCTCTTACTTTCTCTTTCTCTAACCGTTACCTCTCCCCCTACCCTTAACCTAGCAACCACCAAATAGTGATCAGATAACCCCCTACCTGCCCCTCTGAATACATTTACATCCAGTAATCTGCCTCTATCCTATCTATTTATACACACATAGTCCAGTAACGCCCTCCCCCCCGTTATCTCACTCTTCCATGTATACTTATGATTTTCACTTTTCTTGAACCACGTATTTCCAACTATCAATCTTCTATCAACACATAACTCTAACAGACTTTCTCCATTAACATTCCTTTCCCCTACCCCAAATGGACCTATAATTCTCCCCATCTCCTCTCTTCCCACTCCTGCATTCAAATCTCCTAATAAACAAATTTTATCATTAACCCCGAAACTTTCCCAACA